>JBBGBA010000410.1:0-23235 GCA_038088335.1 Mesorhabditis sp. LJ9110 | reverse complement strand
GCCCCAATCCCTCCTCGTCCCGTTTCCCAACATGTACGGTCTGATGGCAAAGTGTTGACCTGGACCACCACGTCTCCCACTGCTGTCACTCTGCACGTGGATTCCTCCGCCTAATCCTTGTTCAATTTGTGTGCACGTCATGTGGCTTTGGAGGTGAATAAATTTCAGGATGGTGGTCGAGGCGGGCACCCCGATTACAAACGTCCTCCAAATTCTTGGCCACACGAGTCCCCTGGAAGGTGTGGATACTAAAAACACCCAAAATTTCTCGTTGTTTTGGCGACCACCCCAGCAACCTCGTTCTCGGCCCGCCTCTCCGTCACACGATTTGAAGGCCGGGCCAGATCGACGGTCCTGCAATGGGCATTGACCGACCTATTGAGGGTCGCCGCTTTCGTTTTGGGGCGCCGCGTGGAGACATTAGTCTTTACCGTCTTCTTCACCAATCGCCCTGATGGGCCCCTTTTGACTGCTCTCCCCTTTGGCGATATCTCGACAAATTATGCCGAACGTTTGTTGTGGAGGGCTAGACAGCCTCTGATTTGGGGCGACGGCTCTGTGCTCAAAATTTTGGTTCTACCCCAATTGCCAGACCATTTGACGTTTGTCCCGGCACCCGTTCAACTCCCGCCCCCCACTTGAAAAACTATAAAAGCGGCTAGAGCGAGACCTTCTTTTGACACTTTTGCTCGACAATGCCCTCCGCTTCTCCCGACCTACTTGACGACTGGGTAGTTGCCCCTTGCTCACCTACCCCTGAAGGCAACCACCGTGGCCCCCTCTTGAATGTGAAGGAAAAGACGTTTCGAGCCTGCGTCGCTGTCACCAGCAACGTCAATCTCGAGGATGAGCTCTTTGGGTTGAGCGCGCTCGACGACCGTGTCAATTTTTGGTCAAATCGTGTCAGGGCTTTCGATAAGACCCTATTTGCACTACTCGATCTTGTCAAGGAAAAATACCCAGACGTCAACGTTGACAGCACCCCCTTCCAAGTCTCGCTCTTTAGCCCATTCTTCCGTTTTCACGCAATCCCCCCAGTCACCGTCTCCAATGCCACTACCGCTGACCCAAAAATGAAGCAACTCTTGCATAGGCTCCGTGCCATCCTCCTCGAAAAAAACCTGCTGTTCTCCCCGAAACATTCGCGAAACTTTTTCCACAACTCCTTCTCGATTCGTCTAGTCTTTTTAAAATGATGCCGTGTTCCATGCAATGTTCTTTTGCCATGTTGAAGATGTTGATGAAATAAAGCTTTTTAGGTTCATGCCGAAACGGTTGGTCGACTACTCTCCCTCGCCGCCGCACAGCAGCCGCGCCACCTCCCCCGCCGTGCAATGGGTTGTCGGGCCGAGAGTGTCGCCTTCGCCTGCAGCACCCGAGGTTGGCTTTGAAATTTTGCCTTTTGCCAAGCGCCGCTACAAACGCCTCAATGCCACCGCCTTTGAAACGGAGATTAGGTTCACCGCCGGGTTGGAGGGCACGGTTGAATTGGGGGTTTTGGAGGCGGCCACCCAGCAGGCTCTGGAGGAGGTTTTGGAAAATTTTGGGGAGGAACGGGGGCTGTCAGACGAACAGTTGGAGGACGTGCGCTTCTCCGTGTCTTTGCAGCACAGTTCAATGGCTCAAGCTAGTCGCGGCGGTGTCTACCTACCCCCCAGGACACGGCGGATAAACGATGCCTTTGCCCTGTTTGCCCTCTTTGAAAAGCTGCAGCAAAGCAACGACGAGTTTCGTCTCGACTCGAATCTAAGGTTGAGCGTCACGGTGAAGGGGCCATTTGCGTTGGGGGGCGCTAGGCGTAATCGGAGTATGCAACTTTATGACGAGCCGGAACAGCCCGACAACCTCTGCCTCCTGCGCGCCATCATCAGGGGTGTTGGGAATGTGCGGCTGGAGCGCGCCTACTCGCAATACGGTTGCCGCAGCAAAGAATACCGCGAAGCGAAGCGGCACTTTGACAAACTCTGCTCCAGCCACGCCTATGCAAACGAGGTGGCGTTGGGGGCCTGGGCGGGTGCGTTGGGGCCAGGATTTGTGGCCGAGAATGCAGCGCCAATGTCTCTGCGTGAAGTGCGTCTTTTGCAAGAGGTTTTGGATGAGGATTTGCGAATTGCCGTCTACGACAACGTCGGCAACCTGCTCATTACCCCCTACAAGGGGGATATGACGCGCCCACTGGTCAAGGTGCTCTACTCGGAGGGGCACTACGAGTTCTTCATGACCCCCTACGCAGTGTTTGACGGGAAGTCTCGCGTTCGCCTCAACTACCTTTGCACGCGCTGTGCCGTAATTTGCAACTCGCGCGCTTTCCACCTCCCCAACTGCCGGCTGTCTTGCCGCTTTTGCAAGGTGGCCGAGCGGAATTGTAGTGTGGTGGACGAGGAGCGGACCTCGTGTCTGGACTGCAAGCGCACCTTCCCCAATCGCCAATGTTTTGAGGGGCATTTTCGGGCGGATGGCCGTTGCCCCAAGCATGTGTATGGGTGTGTGGAGTGTGGGGGAGAGTTTTTGAGTCGCCTCACCCCACCCGATCAGCACGTTTGCGGCAGCTACTGCGCAAAGTGCCAAGAGTGGCGCCCAGAGGGGCACGTTTGTGTCTGGGAAGAGGTGGGCCCAGAGACGAGGGCCAAATTTGAGAAGAAGGCCAAAAAGTTTCGCTTTCTCTTTTTTGACTTTGAGACGAGGGCGAACGTGGTGACGGATGCGGGAGAGCTGCAGTGGTTGCCCACCCAAACTGTTCAGCAAGTTTCGGCCGCCACCTGTTGCAACGAGTGCACTCCTGTCGAGTTTTTGCCAAAAAACGCTCAACGCCGACGCCCGCCCACCACCACGACCACCACCACCACCACCACCACCTGCAAAAATTGTGTACTTGGGGTGGGGGAGGTGGCGCTTTGGAAAAGGGAGCCGCAAGACGTGGGGGACGAGGTGCTGGACCGTTGGGTCGACTGGGTGCTGCACACGCGGGGCCTTAGCGGGTACACGGCATTTGCGCACAACGGCTCGCGTTTTGACACACATTTTGTGCTCGCCAACCTGTTGAAGAGGGGCCTAATCCCAAAAATTATCATGAATGGACAGTCGATTTTGCGGCTGGAGATTTTGACTCCGCGAGAGAGGGCAATCAAGCGAATGCGGCACCCGACCCGCGGGGCGTCGCGCGAATGGGACCCGACAAACACTCCTCCCCTGCAGACTGCCCGCATCAACAAGATCACCTTCATCGACAGCTGCAACTTTTTGCCGATTCGGCTGAAACAGTTTGCAAAAACGTTTGGGCTGACGGAGAAGAAGGGCTTTTGTGCCCTCTTTGCAGGGGAGGAAAGGAGTCGTCAGAGTGGCCGGCTCCAAAGTTTTTTGGAGCCGACCACATGACCAGCGCGGAACGGGCCGAGCTCGACGCATTTTTGGAGAGCAAGAAGGGCACTCGGTATGAGCACGAGGTGGAGCTGGACGCGTATTCAAGGGCCGACACAACTGTGCTGATGCAAGGGGTCCTCAAATTTCGGAGTTTTTTTGTTGAATTTTTAAAGTTTGACCCTTTTGCGAGCGACAGCACGTTGGCGGGGGTGAGCTTGCGGGCTTTCAGGTTGCATTTCCTAAAGTACCCCATCGTGCACCTTCCCGAAGCCGGCTACCACACCACGCGCAACAGCCGATTGGCTGGCAAGTTTCTGCACTGGTTGGAGCACAAAGTCGGCACCAAAATCCAGCACGCCACCGCGGGGGGTGAGCATTTGGTGGTGACCAGACGGGGTGCACGCTACCACCTCGACGGCTTTTTCAGGCTAAACGGGGAGCGGCATGGGGTTGAGGTGCTGGGGTGCTTCTACCACGGATGCCCCAACGGATGCCCCAACGGATGCCACCCCGATATCGAGGCCATCAGCCCGCTAACCGGCCGTCCGTTTTCATGGCACTTGGCGCACACGATTGCCCGACAAGAAGAAATTGAGGGTGAGGGGTACAAGGTGCACCACGTTTGGGAGTGTGAAATTGAAAAGCTGCGACGCGAGGACGGGGAGGCCAGGAGATTTATGAAGGAGGTTTTGGTGACCGGCAACCTGGTGCCACGAGATGCGTTCAAGGGGGGCCGAACAGCCGTCTTCAACATGTTTCTGCTCCCAAAACCTGGGGAAACTATTCGCTACGTGGACAAGGTGTCCCTCTACGGAGCCTGTTGTGCTTTTGGGAGTTTCCCCATCGGACAGCCACGCGTCATCTTCCCCACGGAAGCCGACGACGGGCCAACGTTGAGGTATCGAGGGCTCTACCTTTGCCAAGTCCTACCGCCCAACAACCTGAAGCTTGCAGTGCTCCCCGTCACACACCGGAAAAAAACCTATTTTCCCCTGTGTTACACGTGCATGGTGGGGCGGTGTGGGGACGGGAACAATGTGGGCTATCGGGAATGCCGGCACAGCGTGGCAAAGCGCCGATTGGTGGGGACGTGGACAAGCGTGGAGCTCGAACTCGCCCTGCAACACGGCTACAGGATGCTGAAGGTGCACGAGGTGTACCACTGGGACGACTGGACCCCCGGTGATGCAGAGTGGAAAAAAATCCCGGACGAGGGACTTTTCAGCGACTACATTAGGTTGTTCCTGAAAATGAAGCAGGAACACTCGGGTTTCCCGCACACGGTCAAAACCGACGAGGAAAAGGAGGCGTACTTGCGCCAGTTTGCCGAGATGCACGGCGTCGATCTGGATCGCGATGCGCTGGAGAACCCGATCCCAGGGCTTCGTTTTATCGGTGAGATTCCCTCGCCCCTGCATCAACCCCAACTTTAGGGAAACAGTTCATCGTCTCGCTGTGGGGGAGGCTCGGTTTGAACCCGAACCAGACGACATCCGAATTCGTCGAGACGGAAGAGGGCGTGGAGCGGATCCTGAACGATGCGACGCTCGACATTTGCCATGACCAAATCTTCCACCCGGGGGTTTGGCTCATTTGCCACAAAAAGAAGCGCCAACTCGTCCACAGCTCGTCGTTTGGCTCCCTTGCGATCAGTGCACACGTGGTGGCGTACGGACGGGTGGAGATGTACAAGGCAATGTCGGACCTCGACTATGACGCACTTGGCTATATTGACACAGGTTTGGAGCAGACCTACGCGCACACACACACGTTTCAGATAGCATCCACTACATTCACCGCCCGGACGCGAAAACGGCAGCCTGGGCGGCCAAATATTGCGGCGATGGGTTGGGGCAGCTGAAGGACGAGGTCCCAGAGGGCTACGAGGTTACGCGGTGGGTTGGCTGCGGCCCAAAGCAATGGGGAATGGAAATGGTAAGGGTTGATGGGGCAGGGGTTCGGCACGTCAAGACTACGGTTCGCCTCCGAGGCATTACCCAACACTCGACAAACCAACACCTAGCCTCACTCGACAATATGGAAAAGCAAGCGCGTGACCTAATCGAGGGCTCCCAAACGGAGCCCCTCACCTTTTCCCGCCCGCAAATTGTCAAACGCTTTGGGCATGTCGGAAGCCGTCTCGAATCGAAAAATTATTTGGCTCGATTGACATCGGGGCAGATTTTGCCCTCGGGCACAATATTGCCATTTGGCTACGTGTTTTCCAGTGATGAAGAGGCCGATTGTTTTGCCCGCAAATGCTGACTCACCCCCCCTCCCACTAGTCCCCTCCTTTTCCCCACACACACACATTCTACCCCGATGCCGCGCCACCACTTTGAAATTCACGGAAACGAAGGCTACCTTTGGGAGGTGAAGGATCGGGCTGCGTGTTTCGTGCCGTGCGATGCCCCAAAGTTTTGCATTGGTCTAGTGGGGTGAGTCTCCTCTTGTCACCCCCTCAACCCGGTTGCAGATACGAACAGCCCACGTTTTGTGTGTGCCCGGATTGGTTGGACTCGACTGCCCGCACTTGCAACGGCGAAACGCGGACCCTGCTCTACCTTGTCGTTGCGGCACTCTGTTTGTTGCTGCTGATGGGTGTTGGTTGGCAAGTGTTTTGTGGTGAGTGTAAAAATTTATTAACGGGTGATGGTGGGGGACGGTGGCCTTTTTCACTACTCGCAAAACTCCATCCACCTCCTCAAACGTGAAGGGGAAGGAGGGGGGGAGGGCGAGGCCGCCTGGGGAGGATGAAGCCGAGGATGGTGTTGAGCACCATCCCCCCCAGGCGGACTCCCCACTCCCCGCCCTCGAACCACAACATCAGCCCAACAGCCACCACCGCCACCCCCACCACCACCGCCGCCGCCACCACAATAAGCACGAAGGAAAAATTGGAGGAGCTTTCGTGCATCTCCATATGCAATTCGCCGAGCGAAATCTTTAGGCTGGCCGGGGCGGGGCGCGTGTTGAGAGTCGACCCCCCTAAACACACACGTTTTAGCGATTCGCCAGAGGCGCCGCCCACCATTGGCCGGACGGGGTGTGGAGGTGGAGATGCATTCTACGTGTCCGTTGGTGTCAATGACGCATTCGACGTCCCCACATCGCAGCCAACAACGCTAAACGTGTAAGTCTTTTTTTTTGGGGGGTGCAACTCACAACGTCGCTGCAAACCACCAGAAACATTTGCGCGAGCAGCACGAATTGGAAGAAGAGGTTCATGCAGACCAGGTTGATGATGGGGCCAGCCCAAACAGGGTCAATATGTGTGTGTGTCATTTTGGAGGAGGCGGCCAGCGTTTATTCCAAGCACCATATGCAAAATGTGGGGTATGCAAAGTGGGTTTATTGGTCATGTCGGCGGACAGCGTAGCCTCCGCGCGTTGGGTCGAAGGAGATTTCCTGGAACGCTTGCTGCTGCTGCTGCTGTAGGGCCTACCCGGATCTGGTTTGGGGTGAAGGTTTTTTGCAGTTGGGCGCGAAACTCTTTGAGTGCAGACTGGTCCAAGTCCGCCTAAAGAATTGTAAAAGGCTCCCCCCCCTAGACTCGCACCTTTGCAAATCGCAAATTGTCGTGGGTGCGTCGGTAGAGGATTGTGAACTGGCCATTGGCTCCGACCTTAATCTTCTAAAAAAGCGGGTGGCCACTTTTTTTTTGCCCCCACCTCAATGTATTGCGGCGGGATGAAGCGCAAAAAGTAGGCAAACTGGCTTCCCTCTCGATCCACCCTCACTCTTGGCAGACTAACGATGGGGTGCCGCAGCGTCAGATGAGTGAACGAATCCTCAAAGCGTTGCTCCTAAACCGAACAGCTCACGCGTCACAAAATACTGACCGTCACGTTCTCCGCTCCCAGTACCTTGAGTGCCACCCGGACCATTTTGAACGTCTAAAAATGGTGTTTTGGGGGCCCCCACCAAACAAACCTCGGCACCAACCATACGAGAATAATTCCCGTCCCATCCCCCCTCTTCGGGATTGGCAACCGGGGGCCTCAAGGGGGGCTGGCGAGGTTCGCCTAGTGATTTTGCTCGAACGGGTCGGAAACCTTTTAACTTTGGTTTTTTGGTGGGTTGGGGGGATAGTTGAGGTGGTGGCGGGGTAGGGGTGCCAACGTGGGCTGCCGGCGAAAGGGTGGGAGGAGGGGGCAAATCGGTTTGGGCAGCAAGTTGGGGAGGGGATGGGGAGGGTTGAGTGGGGGCGGCGAGTTGGGGGGCGGGGGAAGGGCAGTGGGGTGCAATTTCAGGGTAGGGGGATAGCCGGACGCGGATTTGCGAGCGGGGTGGGTTGGGAAGGGCGGCCGGTGGTGGGTTCGGCCCGGACAGGGGTAAGTTCAAGGGTTGGGCTGGGGTAGCCGGCCCGGACAGGGGTAAGTTCAAGGGTTGGGCTGGGGTAGCGGCCCGGACAGGGGTAAGTTCAAGGGTTGGGCTGGGGTAGCCGGCCCGGACAGGGGTAAGTTCAAGGGTTGGGCTGGGGTAGCCGGCCCGGACAGGGGTAAGTTCAAGGGGGAGAGGACATACGGGGTGGACAGACTGTCGACTGGGGACAATATCGTATAGTCGTTCGCGGAAAAGTTTCCGCTTCCCCTACCAACCAATCGCTCAAGCCAACGGTTCAGGGGACCTCCCTAAACACACTTTGGCACACCACCACCACCACTTACCATTCTTTCGTCTTCATCGCCCATCTCCCGCATCGTGTTTGGCGAGAGCAAGCTGTAAAAGGACATTTTTTTTGGTTGACCCGTCACTTCCCCAATGCATTTTGCCTTTTTACATCCTTGCTCAATTCAGGTGTACGCGCCCAGTCTGGGCGGCAAAACCACCTGGACCGTTAGGCTTTTGGAAAATATCGACACGCTGTTCACGAACAGTGACCAGATTCACCAAATTTTGTACTTTACCGGCACGAGCCCCGCCAGCCTCGCCCCACGCACCGCCCACATTAAAAACCTTCAAATTTTTGAGGGGCCCCCCAGCGAAGAGCAGATTGAAACTTTTGCCAACGCAATCGTAGTCCTCGACGACCTCTTGGGGGTGATAACTGACGCGCTGTTGACCCAGTTGACAACCAAAGTGACCCACCACCAAAACGTCTCCCTGCTAAATCTCACTCAAAACGCCTTCTCGGGCAAACGCACCGCCCGCGTCAATTCAAACTACATTGTGATGTTGCGCACCGTTTCCGACCAGTTGCAGGCGCGAAACATTGGGGCCCAGTGTTTTGGGGGTCGGCTGCGCTATTTTTTGGACAGTTGGGAGGACTGTACGAGAAACCGCCCCTGGTCCTACTTGGTGATTGTCAACCACCCTGCCCTCACCGATACAAACCGGCGGCTCGTTACTGGAATTTTTGGGGAGTTGGACCCGCATAAAAGGCCCGTATACTACGTCCCGGTTTAGTTTATGAATCGTCTCTGCGCCCACTCCGCCTTTTTGCAACGCCTCCTCGCCTCCCCCAGCCCGGCCAAACTTTTGCGCACCGCCTCCGACGCCCAAATTCGGGTGCTTATCGAAATTGTGAGCAATACGCTGTGTGGGCGTGTCCCATTATTTGGGAACGAGGTGCGCCGCATCAACCCCCAGCTACCCACCCTTTGCCGCTTGGCCAAAATTTGACGAGGCGCGTCGAGAGTTGGTGGCGGCCCACTTTGCCCTAAAACCCCTCCTGAAACCCGCCCTTGCCTATGCCAAAGACTTTTCGAAAAATGGTATTTGACACGCAGAGTGGTGAGGGGTACTCCCATACACCTCGACAACAGACGGCCAATAGGGCCGAAGAAACTGAGAAGGGCTTGCAAAAAATTTTGAACGCTCCCCTCCCCGATGACCTCAAAATGGAACTCTACACCACAATGCTAAATTCTCTGACCAGCCTTGTGGGCGAAATTAAAAAGTTTGACCCAGCTCAAGGAGGCTCCCCCGCAGAATCAGCGCCCACCAACCTGCCGCCCACCAACCCCGCAAAAAAACGTAAGGGCGCCCTCCTGCCCCTTGGCAGGCCCGGAAACCCGATAAAGAGCGCCCGCAAAACCCAAAACCTTTGTCGATGCGCCACCGGGCGGCAGGGGGTCCGCTTCCGCGTCTCCTTCCCCCTCGACAAACTTTGGACTGATCCCACCTCACCCGTAGCCTACACCTCCCGCGCACAGCTTTTGCGTTCCGCCCGCCGACTTGGCATCCCAAAGGCTCACGTCGACGAGTATCTGCAGGGTAAAAATTCGTTCTTTTTGCATCGGCGCGCACGCCACAAATTCCCCACGAAACCGGTCACGGGCACCAGCCTCCATGCTGCCCACTTTGCCGATCTGGCCGATATGCAACGGTTGCGCGAGTGGAACCGGGGGTACCGCTTCATTTTGGTCGTCGTTGACGTCTTTTCCCGCCAAACCTTTGCCCGACCCCTGCTCACCAAAAAACCGGTGGAGGTGTGCGAGGCACTGCGCGACATTTACCGCGAGATTGGCACCGAGCCCTATCAGCTGACCACCGATTCGGGAACCGAATTTCGGGGTGCTGTCAAGGACTTTTGTGAAGAGCGGGAAATTGTGCAGATTCGTTTGCAGGGGCAGGCCAAGGCTAGTTTGGCAGAGATTCGGATCAAACTGCTAAAGTCCCGGTTGTGGAAGTGGTTTACCGAGAGTCAAACAAACGTGTGGTACAAGGTGTTGCCAAAAATTGTCGATGCCTTGAACCGAACACCCACCGCCCCCCTCGGCCACCTTGCGCCCAACCAGGTTACCCGAAAAACCCGATTCCCCACCCGCCCCCAAAAGCCCCAGCGTCGCCCCGACCCGCTGCTGGGCGTTGGCGACCATGTCGTGATCAAAAAACATTTGGATTCTTTCCCCGGGAAAAGGTTAACCCCCCATGGGGCCACTGAGGCACTGACCGCGTACAGCCCCCCACAGCCACCTTTAACGCGCCCACCTTTCGGCTACGCGACTTGCGGGGGGAACTGTTGGACGGGTTTTGGTACAAGGAGGAGTTGACAAAACCCAAAAACCCCGTTTTTGCCGAACGCGTCCTAAAAGAAGGGAAAGGGGGGGGCAAGATTTCCCCCCGATCAAAATCATGGCTACTGCCCCTATTTAATTCGTGGGTCCCCCTTTAAAACCCCCTTCTCCCCCAGCCATGAACGGCGAGGAACCTTTGCCCCCTTACCCGCCCCCGACCCTTGAAGAGCAGCGCGGTGGTCGTGCCCCCGCCCAAGCCCCCCTTCTTTTTTATTTTTTTTGTGCCCCTTTGCCCCGTGAACCTGCTGCTCACCAGTATAAGAGGCGGCGATGTTACCATTTGGCTCAGTGCTACGCTTTCTGTCGCTTGCCTTCTCGTCCCTTCCCCTCTCCTCATCCAAAAATAACCCCCCCTCCTTTTTGCGGTTGTGGGGCTATGAACGAATTTTACGTAACCGCAATTGGGCCAACTGCCAAACGTGGGGACCAGTTAACGTGCCGCCTTGGTCGCGAATTTTGCTTATTCGATGTAAATGGGCATCAGGGGCCAATGGGGTTGCGCGCTAATCGAGTTGACCACGGGAGCCGTTTTTGACCAAATGCCTGACCCACAGCGCTTGCGGCCTAATTCGGAGCGACGGCAAGGAGGTGCAGCTCACCCTTCCCCCCGGCAACTACCCGACCCCCCACGCCCTAGCCACCGCCCTAAACACACTTTTTGCTGTTGCTGCTGGTGGTGGTGGTGGTGGTGGTGGTGGTGGTGGTGGTGGGGGTAGGAAACGGGCCGTTTTGGGGAACCCCCCCTTTCCTATCCCCCCCCCCAAGCCACCGTAAAAGAGACCCATCCCCCAAAAAAATCCCAAAACCCTGGCCGCCCTGGATGGCGCCACACAACCCATCCCCCAAAACACCCCGCCAGCAGCCAAACCGGTAGCCCGGGAGGGCGGCACGGCAGATTCGAAACTCGGTGCCTCGGGTGATGGTCCACTTTCGAAAGGGCTCGGATGGGCCACTTTCGAAACCCGCTGCAGCCCCGGTCGTCTCAAAACCCATCCCCCAGAACCCTCCACCACCACCACCGCTGCCCGCCCCGCCAACCAATGCCCGCCCAGCCCCCCCCCCTCATTGCCCACCCCAAAACCCCCAGCCTCCTCCGCCTCCACCTCCTCCAAGCCTATCCCCAAAACACCCAAACCTGAAATTGTTGGCGTTGGGCCCGTGCCGCCGCCCGTCCTGTCCAGCACCGTGGCCCGGGGGGTACGACGCAACAAGGGCAAGGTTTGAGGTGGAAATTGAGGGGGCGCGGGTTAGCCAGCTTTTACTGCCACGCGTCCTGTGGCAAATGACGGGCTTTGAGTACAGCACGCTAAAAAAGTCGAGGGTGGCAAAGTTTTTGCCCGAACTGCGGGCGGGGAGCCGTAGCCTACGCGTTCACTGCAACCTGCTCGAGCCGCATTTGGTGGGTAGGGAGTGGCTGGAAATTTTGCGCATCGTCCCCGCCACCCAAACCTCCACCACCTTCAACCCCCCAATCTACTTTCCCCTTCGGCAGGGGCATTTTGACACGATAAACCTGTGGTTCACGGACGAGTTTGACCGCCCCGTCCCCCTAAACCCCGACTCGACGACCGCCCTTTTGCACTTTAAAAGGCTTTGGTAGGGGAGGGTGCGCTTCATTTGCCTCTCATCATGCTGCACGGTGGTTATACGCCGATTGATTCACAGCAAATTCCTTGGTCTTTTAGCCAGGGCCTGCCTCCGCGCTTTCGGAAACGTCAAGTTGGGATGGGGTTTCACTCAAAGTTTTGATTCCCGCAAAAACAGACATACCGGCCATTGCACCTCCCGAACCCCTACCCAATCTACACCCAGTCCCCACCACCACCACCGCCGCCGCCGCCACCAAAAACGCAAAAAGCCCCGCATACGCAGCGCCCCCCCTCCCCCGACCCCTCCCCTGCGTCAATTTGGCGAGGGGCGAAAGCGCCCACGCACGGACGGTGGTACAAAAGCAAAGCGAAAACGTGCCGGTTTCATTTTCACCACCACCACCGTTCCCCCTACCCATGGCTACCGTCAAGGCTCTGGAACCAAACCCTGACTTGACTTTCACCGAGGCTCTCTCTGTCTTTGAACCCATTCCACATGTGGTTGGCATTCAGAGTACCCACTACCGTACCGTACCCCCCGAAAATTCTAGTTTGTCAAAGACGGGTCCGATAAACTTTCGAATCTACAAACCCCAAAATTTTATCTCTCTACAAAAGAGTTTTTTGCAATTCCGAGTCCGAATCTTGGACCAGGACGGAAAGGGGTTCCCCTACTCCAAACTTGACGAGATTGAAAAGAACGGGGTCAAAACCAAAGTCGCAGTCCCCGCCGCGTTTTGTAGCCCGGTTCTCTATGCGGCGAGAGCCTTTTGGAAGAGCATTGAGGTGAGTCTGGGTGGCGTAAACATTGAGCGCACCTCCCTGCACTCTTACCGCGCCTTCCTCAACGCCGAGCTTTGCCACGACGTGCTCGTAAAGACCTACAACCACAACTATCAGCAGTTGTACGATCCAAACGAGTCTGGCACCGAACTGCCCACCAACGACGGCTACGAACGGTTGGCTGTTTTTTTTAAAGATGGAGAGAGTGTGGTGTTGGTCTGCCCCCTGGACGTTAACCTTGCCACCACGAACCGTCTACTCCTAAACAACACTGACATTCAGCTAACGTTGCACCGCCAGAGTGATGATTTTTTGATCAGATCTTATGGGGTTGACGACAAACGCTACTCTTTCCATTTGGACGAGATCAATCTGCAGCTCTATGAGGCGGTGCCGTACCCGAGTGCCGCCGCCGCCATTGAGCGCCAATTGGCTAGCGGGAAAAGGGCTAGCTACCCCATGCGCTCCTACCAGACCAAAAGCGTGTATTTGCCGGCCGGCATGACACGTCTCCCAGAGACCCAGCTCTTTAACACAAACCAAATCCCCCGGCGAATCATTGTTGGGCTGGTGGGGAACGCGGGTTTTGTGGGTAGCCAAAAACACGACCCCTTCCGCTTCAACCACTACCACCTCAAAAATTTGACCATCAACTATGGGGGGCAGCGCGTCCCACAACGCCCGTGGAACTTGCGGTGGGGACACGCACCTCGCCACGAAGTTATACCAACCCTGCACGGGTTGGGGCTGGACGCCAACGAAAAAACCAACGGGATCGGGATGCCTCAGTTTGCAGACTCTCGATGCCTTTACGCTTTTGTGCTGACACCCGATGGGGACGGCGGGGTGGAATCTTTTGAGCTAATCCCCTCATCTACAACGTCGGTTGAGTTGGAGTTGGGGGAAAAGGCGCCGGAGGGTGGGCTCTACCTAATCGTACACGCTGAATTTATGGACCGGTTGGAGCTGGACGTTGCCCGCCAGCCCACCACACTTTCAATTTAGTCATGGATAAGCGCAACGTGTCGCATTATCTCTCAAAGCACCCGACTACCCGTCTGCTTTACCGGGGTGTCTTTTCCAGCGACCAGCTCCCCATGAGCCGCCTGACGTCCTAAACACGGCCCCCTCCCGCTACCCTACGGGCCATTGGGTTGCACTGTACATTTTTGAAAAACGTGCCTTTTTCTATGACCCTCTGGGGGGTCCACCACCGCCACCCATTAGAGAGTGGCTTGAGCGGTACTTTGCCCATTGCACCTACAATCCCACACAGCATCAGGAAAACTGGTCGTCCACCTGCGGTATCTTTTGCCTTGTCTTTTTGCACCAAATGGCCAAAGGGGTCCCCTTCCAAACCTTGCTCACCTTCCTCCAAAGAAACAAGGATGACGAATCCTTTGCCGCTCACTACTTTGCGCGCCATTTTGCGGGGCTATAAAAGCGGAGGTAACCGCCCGAAATTGTCATTCTTGCTAATGTCGTCCGTTTTCAGCACTTCCACTACCTGCCCAGTCTGCCAGCACACTTTTGCCAACCGGTTCCAACCTCCCGACAAACCTGCGGGACCTCCTTTTCCACCCCACCGCCGCCCCGCCGCCACCCAAAAACCCTCCTCAAAATGGCGCCACAAAGCCCCCTCCCCCCCCATGGCCCCACCAAAACCCCTTCCACCCTCCTCCGCCCCGCCACCGCCTATCACTTCTGCCCCTTCCACACCCTTTGAAATTGCGTGCACCGTTCACCCCGAGACTATGCAGTTGACTCTCTATCTCAAAAAATAACCCTTGCCAACCTTTTTGTGTCGATAAAAAAGTCTTTTCTCAAATCCCCCACCCAAATCGCATCGAACCCACGCTAACGTTTCCTCTGCGGCATGTAGTTCCCCGCCATCGACTTGCATTAGGTCATCTTCGTCGGCCATCTCAAACCATTTTTTATTCAACAACAAATGTGGACATGAGAGAACACAGAGGGAATCAGGTGCGGCGTTCAAAATGTCAGGTTATTGACGGTAGAAGAAGTCTGAGCGCATTTCCAGCACATTGAGAACGACCAGACTCCGTCGCCGCGCGGTAGCTCACTCGTCTCGCGCATGCATGCTAGGGCAAAATTGGTTGGGTTAAACGGAAGGCAAGATACCGGTGCAGCGACGCAGAATTATCCACGAAGCCCTGTACTGCTCGGAGGCGGTCGGGTGCCCCCCCGACCTCTGGGGTGGCTGTGCCTCCCAGCCGGGCATCACTTTGCCGGTAGGTCGGTAGGGAGTTTTGTAAGTTCTTTGGGTAGACGGTTGAGGAGGAGGCGGGGGCTGTTGCTCAGAGGGATCAAGAGGTTGAGTCTCGGGCACCATCTAGAAGCAAAAAATTCCAAAGAGCTCCAAAAATGGATCAAAAAAAATAAACCTCAAAAAAACGACGAGTCCAACTACTCCGGAGTGCTGGAGGTGGACCAGGAGGAATATTCTCTTTGTCCTCGGACATGAGAAGGAAAAAAAAGGAAACGGGGAGAAGTGTTGGGATCTGGAGCGGAACTCCTCCTTCTTATAACAGGGAAGCCTCTTTTCCTCTCTCCTTCCACCGTAAAACTACGGTAAGTGGGCGCCCCTCCCCTACACTACGGTAAGCTGAAAGAAACTCTCATACAACAACCATACCACCACCACCACCGTACAACCAAAGAGTTTCAACCAAAAAACCAATGAAAAGAGTTGCAAAGTGAGCATGACCCTGGCATGATGCGCGCTATCGCGCCGCATCATTGCTATGCCGCCGCCGCCGAGGGCCCCTGGGACTCGGCCCCTCTCTTTTTGTACATGCCAATAAGATGCATGGAATAACATACCGTGAAATAAACTACCAAAAAGCCGCGTGTAATAAACTACCAGAAAATAAGTGGTAATAAATACATACAGACTAGTAGTAACGCCACCGCCTCATCTCTACCCCTCGACGTCGACGCAGAGTTGGACAAGATCTCCAAAATGTGCCTAGTCGATCAGGACCACGAGGACATCCTCGGGAACACCCTAAAAGCCGGCTTGGCGCGATTTTTGAGCCGAGTGGTGGCAGAAGATGCCTTGTTCCTGCTGGGGCTCAGCGAGGCGCGGGCCGTGCTTGGATTTCCCCCATACGGCCCATGGAAAAAATATAATGGGACCCGCCCAAGTGAGGCCGAGCTTGCGGCAGCTCCAACCCTAGAGACCTACTATGAGCTGACCGAGCCGAAAAATCACCTGTTCAGCCTTGATGGCCAGTTTTACTATGAGCGGAATCTGCCACCGATTATCGCTTTTTGGGATAGGCGATTTCCGGAGGTGCGCACCATATTTCGACAAAGATTTGAGGAAATTCGCGATTCGGAATCCCCTATAAACCGCCAGACAATTGACCACATCATTGGGGAGTTTTTGAGCATACACTCAAAGCTCGAACCCACCCTTTCGCTATTGTTTTCCGAGAGTTACGAATGCAGCCAAAGCCGGTGGCAAACTGTCAGGTCTGTGCTTTGGCGTTGTCTATGAGTCTTTCTGGATTAAGAGGATTAATTAGAAATTTCAGCGTTTGAATCCCGGTCGCTTTTGCAAGATCTCCTGATGCTCTAGGGTGTGGACAATAAAAAGAATCTCAGGCAATAAATTTTAACCGGCCCCTCACGTCACATATGAAGATTTGCTATCATAATGCCGAAGAACAGAATGTCGACATTTCAGAAATGTCGAAAACTTTTTCATTGAATTTGGGTTATTCGAGCTTTGCTCAAGTAAATTTCGATATGATGAATTTTCTACATTATGACAGTTCGTCATTATTAAATTTCGACACATTCATTTTCGACATTATCAAGTTCGAGATTCTGAAATTTCGACATTATCATGTTCATTCTGAAATTTCGAGCTTTTGAATTCTAACATTTTGGACATTCGACATTAGAAATGCCGACATTGAAAGTAACCCATGTGAGCAATCGTCAATGCAAATCACAACTCACAGCTTGCGAAGCGCGTGTTGCGGCAATTGCGCGCTTTTTCTGTCGGGGGAAATCATACTTTCTTTGTAAGGATTCGTGGGATATTCAGCCTATCCGGGTGAGAGGTCTAATCGAAAGTCGGTCGCTTGCTAATTGATCGCCTCCCTGCCAGGGTTTTCTAGAAAATATATCTTATTCTTAATCCGGTTTTTTAAAATTTTAAATATTTTTCTTTATATTTTTCTTTTTCTGCATTACCTTTTTGGTGATAAAATACACTGTTTAGGATTTTGGGATTACGGATTTTAGGCGCATTAATGAGAGCTGTGTCTCTAGCGTTCATCATTTTTGCAGAGCTTGTAAATGCAGGTAATTGGCAAAACTTTAAAAAAACGTCAATTTGGGGAGAAAACTAACCCGGCATCCCCCTGATCGAAACGAGAAAACAATTAACAAGCCCCCTCACAGCCATTGATGGGGGGTTGGCAAATTTAAAGCCGCATAACCGACCGGAGGGAGGACCCAGGGGAAGGGTTTAAAAACCACCTGGCATCGTGAGGGGGGCCACGGGGCCCGTATACTCCCCGAGCGAACGGCCCCCGGGTTTCCCCCCCCGGACCGGGGGAAAAATATAGAAAACCCAGCAAAGAGGAGCCAGCAGCCCAAACCCCCAGGATTGTTAACCCCAGCCCAATAAAACTCAAAAATTTTTTAAGTTTGAATTTGTTTTTTTTAATTTTTAATTAATGCAAAATTTCCCCGCTTTTGAAATTTTTGTATCGAATATTTAAAGCCCAGACCCCTGACAAGTTGCCAAAGAATGGTCAATTTTTGCTTAGGCAGAAAATTTGGGGTGATGAAGATTCTGAATTTTTAACGAAAAGTCCTATTTTCCAAAACCGCTTTTTTCGAATCACGAAACAATTTCGGGGTTCAAAGGTTGCTTTAATAGTTACAAAATTTTTAAAATTGAAAAAGCCCTTTATTTTTTAACCCCCTCTGACCCCAAATTTTTATTTTTACATTCTGGCGATTTTGAGACAAA
The DNA here is from genome assembly GCA_038088335.1 of Mesorhabditis sp. LJ9110. NCBI lineage: Eukaryota > Metazoa > Nematoda > Chromadorea > Rhabditida > Rhabditidae > Mesorhabditis > Mesorhabditis sp. LJ9110. Next base: position 5,467 of record JBBGBA010000410.1, on the reverse strand, counting down.
AAGAAACGCATTCCCTTTCCAAGGGAACCGCCATTTTCCGGCGCATGCTAATTGTATCCTAACAAAGAGGGTCCGGGTTTTTTTCAACAAAACCAATTTTTTGTCGAAAAAAAATTTTTTTTTAAAATTTTGTTAGTGGCAGTCCCCCCGGGCCTTTCCATTAATAAAAAAATACCCCAACTCCCCCTTTATTGAGATACCTGGGGGAACACGCTGAAAAAAAATGGGCAACACACACACACACACACACACAAACCAAAAAAAATTTTTTTTTTATATATAGTAGGATGTTGGGGCAAAAAAAATTTTTTTTGTTTTCCCCATGAAAGTTTTTGGGTTTTTAAAAAACCGGGAAAAAATTTTGGGAATACCCTTTAAATTAAAAAAAACCGGCCCCTTTTTATGATTGAAGGAGCCGAACCCCCTGGAGTTGGGGGCTCGAGGAAAAACAGCTTCTACGAGCGTTTTTCCCGGCCATCGCCTTTTCCGGGGGATAGGCGTTTCCCCGGAGACCCCGGGATGTTGAGAAAAAAGAATTATTCGACCAAACCATCTATAACTAAAAAAACCCCCAAAAATGATTCATGATTGGGGTTATCTACGAAAGGGGCGGAGAACCCTTTTTATGCGGACCTTGGGGGGGGGTTTCCCTGGGCCTTCCAAAGAAAACCCCTTCGAGGTCAGTTGGTTGCTGGGCTTTTGTAATTTATAATCATAATTATCATCCCCCCGATTTTTTTTCAGAACCAAACCCCATTTTTTAAAAGGCCCAAGACAAAAGGGGAGGGAAGGGGGGCCCTTTTTTTTAAAAATTTTTTTGATAAATGATTCGTGAACTGCAAAACGATAGGGGAAAAAAAATAGCGGGGGGAGAGAGCAAGAAAAAGGAGACAGAGAGAAAGAGAGAGAGAGGGAGAGAGGGGGGGGGGGGAGAGTGGTGAGAAAAGAAAGCGAAATGGAGCTGAGAGGGGGAGCGAACTAGTTAAATTGGGCCAAAATTTTTTGGGGCCCCTTTTTTTTCTGGACTTCTCTAATTTCCCTTAATCTAAACTTCACCCCACTTTTCCCCGAATCCGGTTGGCGTGTCCCCCCCAGAATGCTCCCTTTTTTGGCCACCTGATGGCTGCCGAACTGGCAAAAGGGGAAAACAAATTCGTAAAAGCCCCTAAAATCAGGATAAAATCCGAATTGACCCCCGATTCGGGGAGGCGATGTGGGTCATTCCCCTTTGCCTTTTCTTTGCGCTTACCAGCATAACCCTTTTATTGTAAGTACGGTTTTTTAAAAAAAAAAAACCAATTTTTGGGTAAAATTTTAGGGGAACCCAAATTTTGGGGACCCAAAACCTCAAAATTTGGGGCCGGGTAAAAAGGTAGTGTGATAAATTGAAATTAGGTCCCCTTTTAACGGGCCCTTTTTAATTCCGGTTTAAAAAACCGCGACAAAAGCGCAGCGCCAGATTTGGAAAAAAAGGGAATCGGTCTTTCCCCTTTTGGGCCCCCTCAAAAAAGTTTAAAAAAATTCGGAAAAAAACAACCCCCTCCCCAAATTGGGGGTTTGGGTTTCATCCGCGAACGCAACGAAAAGGGGCCCCCGCCCCTTTAACCCATAACCCCATAAAAAAAATATTGCATTACGAGTCTCGACAAATAAACACAAAAAAAAAAAATTTCCCAAAAATTTAAATTTTTTTAAATTTTTCCCTTTTTTTGAGGGGGGGAAAAATGGCGTTTTTTCCCAAAAGAAAAATCATCACCGGGAAATCATCGAATTAGCCCAACCCCCGTTTAATCCCCCCCGGGGCCCCCCCAAAAACCGATGGGGCTTTTCGTCATTTGTATACGGTTTCCGGGTCCCCCCTACTAGCGTGACTTTTAAATGCCGAAATTTTTAAAGGAAACCCCCAAAAAGGGTAAATTTAGAAAAGTCCCCCAAACCCCCCAAATTTAGAAAAAAACCCCTTAAAGATGAATTTTTACATTCTGAAACCCCCCCTACCGAATTTGAATTGTGATAGCAAACCCCTTTATTGTTCCCTTTTCGCAAAATTTGTGTTTAGGGCTGATGAGCGAGAATTAAATCGGCGCGATACCCACCGGGGGGCGATTTGAGTTTACTTTTGGGAAATTAGGAAAGTTAAGAAAATGACGTAACTATTAATAGAATTAATCAACTATTTATTATTATTATTGAATTATTGATTTACTATGTTATAAACCCAACATTTAAACGGTCCACAACCTTCAGGATCCTGTCAACAAATCGTGGGGAAAAGGGGAAAAACGGTGGTTTTTCTGGGACCCCCTTAAAAGTGGCGGAAACTTTGTTTTGCCGGACAGACATGGGGCTTTTTAAAATTATTTCATAATCTTTTAAAAAAAAGGGAAAAAAATTAAATTTTGGGCCCTTTATGATCATAAAAAAAAGAAAGTTTTGAATCCCAAAGGTATAAAGATAGAAATATAAGAAAGTCAATTGTAAAAAAATTTTTTGAAAAAAAAAAAATTTAGTAACGGGCCCCGAGAACATAAATTTCCCCCGGGGGGTATGATGAGGGATGGGGGTTTCCCAGATACCGTACATCCTCCCGTACCCAGGCCCCGGGCCGTAAAAAACCCCCGGGTGATTGTCTGATGTTCCCCCCGGGGCCCCGCCGCGGAACTTGTTTTTGGGGCCCAAATTTTTTTACCCGCCGAAGCCCACCAAGGAGATAAGAATTTATCATCACGATGAGGACAGTAAAAAAAGAGGGGGTGACCGAATTTTTAAACCGGGGCACGAAAAAGGGGTGGAAAGGGGTAGCGGAAAATTTTAAAGGGAAGGGGAGCAGCCCAGCTCCCGTGGGGAAAAAAAACAACCAGTTACGCTATGAAAAAAGGGGGGAAGAGCGACCCCGGGGCGCCCAACTTTTTTGCCTATATATGGCCGTACAGCAGGCGTATGGATCTGCTGATCCTGCAAAATTAAGCATTTTTTTGTAAAATTTTTTTTGGATATGTTAAGGGTCCCAGCAAAACCCAAAAAATTTAAAAAGTTTTTGGGGGTTGACCCTTTTTAATAAATTTGGGGTTCCCCAAAAAAAAGCAACGACTTAAAAAAAGAATTTTAGTTCCCGGGGGCCCCGGGAGCGTTGGGGAAAAAATGAGAATAAATATTAATTGCGAATTTAAACCCCCTTATACGACACTTTCTCATTTATGTTTTTTTAGTGAAAAAGAACTTTTCGAAAGAAACACGGAAAACGCAAGTTATTGAGGGTTTTGGGGGGTCGGGGGGGTCTCACAGATATCTGGGACAGGGGGGATGAAAAAAACAGGGGAGGTTTGGGGGTTTTGGGGTTGTTTTTGGCGCAACGGGCCTTTGGGTTTGGTTTTCCCTTTTTGGCCCAGGCTTAGGTTTTTGGTTTTTGGTTTGGTATAGGCTTCTTTTGGGGTTGGTTGAGGCGTGGGCTTGGGGTTGGCTTCTGCTTTTTTGGGTTAAGCTTAGGTTTGGGGGTTTTAGCCCCCTAGCTTGGGGTTCCGCTCGGGGGTTTTGGGTTTTTAAGGTTTTTTAAGGGGCCAAAAATTAGAAATACAATTTCACATCCAAAGAATGAAGTTAGCAAATCACCCGCGGGGTAATAAATACACCTTCCGATCTTTTTTTCACATACATCAATGGAACGGCAGCCATTTATGCCTCAGTTTTTAGTAAATGGGACAAAAAAACTGTAAATGCAAATAAAAAAGGGGAAAAAGTTTTTTAAAACCCAACGAGTTCGCCCTTTTTGGTCATGCGGGCGCCAATACTTGGCTATAATTTTTTTGAGCAGGCCTACGCCCCTCCGGACCAAGTGAGAAGTGTCAAAAAAAAATTGGTTTTGGGGTGCAGTTTACCCACCCAGGTTTTTCAGGGTTTTGTTCAAATCAAGGGGAACCCCTACCAAAAAAATTCGTCTTTCCCGGGCGAGATTTTGATAGACTTCCACCAAATTTAAAAAAGGGAGATGGGGTTGGCTGGGGGGTATTGGGTAAACTGCACTTTTTAACCACAATAAAATTAAAAATAATAGCGAATTTTTAAATTCCCCTTTGGTATACGCAATGCTTCCGGAGGGGAACCCCTTTTTGGCGAGGATCAGGTCAAAGGGGCCATCATTTCCGGAGCAACCGGTAAAAAACCCCTTTTATGCCTTTTGCTGTCGCGGCCGTAAATTTTTTTGCCGAAAAAAACCCTATTAAAAAAAAATTTTATGCAAAAAATTTTTTGTTTCTTTAGTTGACGGGGAAAATCGCGATGAGTGAGATGAAAACATCATTCTCCAGGATTTACAGAATTTTCCCCAACCCTCGAGGGGGGGATGGGCCTTTTTGGGGAAATTGACCTGGGGAAGGGGGGGAGTATTACGCTAACAATCCACAATTTTGTGGAAGCCGTACCGAATCGAATTTATGGGTTTTAACTAAAGAATTTTGGGAAAAAACACAATCACAGTAAAAAAATTTATTAATGTTTAGGGGGTTTGGGAAAAAGAATTATCACGCTGCCATCCCGTTTTTTCCCGGGGACCGTTGAGATGAGCTTGGTGAGGGGGGAAACTTTGGCTTTTATTAAATCTGTGTTATTCATCCTTTTAACCGGGGTACGCTTTTTAATTATCGTTTTAAAAAAACCGGGGGAGGCCTTAAAGCATGCCGTTTCTGGAAAAACCCAACGTAAACATTCCGCCTCCGTCGCCGGGAGATTGATTAAAAAGTTTCCATTAAATGGTATAAAAAAAAGAATTAAAAAGGGAGTCCCACCCCTTAAAAAAGTTTTTTGTGAACGGCGATCCTGGAGTCACTTTCCACGGGGACATGATGAGGATAAGGTATCTTTTTAAAAAAATATTGACCACCTAAGGTTTCCCCCGGAAGGCCGCAGTGATGTTGATGTTTTCCCCCATCACCCTCCAAGCCCTTTTGGGGCATTAATTTTTAAATTTTCAGCCGTTCCGCCAGGAACCCCCATCACAGTTTTGGCTGGAGCCAAAGTCAAAAAATGGGGGAGCCCAAATTGGGGGGAAGAGGCCTTTTCGTTTTAATGAGAAATCAGCCCAAAAATTAATTTCCGTTTTTCTTTTCCGAAATGATTTTCCAAAATTTGAAAGCCGTGATGGCGGAATAATCAGAACCCCCGGGGGGGGGGGGCCGACTCTCCCCCGACCCTTTAGCCCTATGGATCGAGCGCCCTTCCCCCAAAATTCCCCGAAGAAAAAAAAACGCATCTCCCATGCAAACCATTTAGTATTGACATGGGGAAGCAAAATTCTAGTGTCGTTATTAGTCGCGGCGCATGCTTATCTTAGGCGCTACCCCTGCCGAAGTTTGAGCGGACTCCTTTTTGGCGGCGCCAGCGAGCGGTGGCTTTGTTCGCCTGGGGGCAGTTGGCGGTGGGTTTTTTTAAAGCCTGGGCGCAGCGGCCTGTTCGTTCTAAAAGCGGGGCCCCG
>JBBGBA010000468.1:0-23161 GCA_038088335.1 Mesorhabditis sp. LJ9110 | reverse complement strand
AAGGGGCCCCAACCCCCTAAAAAAAATTTAAAAAATTTTGGATCTTGGGGTTTGTGAGCTCAACCATAAAAAACAAAATTGCAAAAATTTAAGAAAATTTCCCCCAAAAATTTAAAGTTTTGTCACCCCCCCCAAAAAACATCATTTTCCGCCGGTGGGCGGGGGGTGCCTTTGGGGCCCCCGCCCCGGTGATTCATAAATTTTTTTGGCCCCCCCCCTCTTTGGGTATTTTGATATACCCCCATATATTCTACCTTGATCCATTCTTATCTATCGATTTTTCTTCTATTCGATACTTTCCTGGGCCTTTAAAATGGCTGTCGCCATCTCCAGAATGAAGAAGTCGGTGGTGGAGAGCCGGCGGAACTCGTCACTCGCTTTCCTTACCAACAATAATAATCATGGGGAGACGGGGATTTTTGGTGAGGCTTATATATTTTTCGGGCTCCTTTCAGTGGTCCTTTAAAATTTAAAATGACAACACCTTGACTTTAAAACGCTTAAAAACGTTCCTAAGTTAAAAAGAACATTGATCATCGAACTAGTCGAGAAGAACTTCTTAAAAAAGCACTTTCATGAGTAACATATCGAAAAACTAAAAAAATAACTAGCTTTCTATGGATTACTGATCAATTCCAACCCCAGGAGCAATTTGGCAAAAAGCAAAAAAGCGATTAGCCGCATAGGGGGCTCGAACCCCTGACATTCAGATTAAAAGTCTGACGCTCTACCAACTGAGCTAATGCGGCGGCAAGGCAGGGTTGTGACGGGGCGCCTACAAGGGAAAGGGGCCTAGGACTCGCCACAGCCAAGCGGGTGGTACCCAAAGCTGTCCCGGGGTCTTCTAACACAAGGCAGGCTAGCAGAGATTCTTTAGGAAATGGCAGGCTAGCAGAGATTCTTTAGGAAATGGCAGGCTAGCAGAAATGTTTAAGAAACTCAAAAATCCATTTTTTTAAGAAAAAAGCGCCCGACGGAAAGCGAGCGTCCAGCAGCCGACATCCCCATTTTCGCCGGTCGTTTTCCGCGACGACAAGGAGAAGCCGTCGGTGAATCGGAGGTAAGCGTTTTAATTCCACTGTTCATCATTTTAAAGGACCATCGAAGGCAAATCCATGCCCTAACCCTTGGCAATCAGCCAACCGCCCCGTTTAGCCGTTGCCCACCCCTCTGTGACCAGAGCCATTTTTTTGGATTCACAATTGACGTACTGTCCCTGGGCGGCTGCCTTGGGTCCAAAGATCGAACAAACGGGGCTACATTTTGCCTTCAATGCCCCTTTAAAAGTCGGCAAAACTAAAAAAAAACGAAAAACTAGACCCAGTGCCGCCTGGCAGTTGCTCAGGAAATATGGGCGGAGGTGTGGCACAGGCTTCAACATATTTTTGGGAAAATGGATTTTGCTGATTTTTCGCACTTTCACCAGAGTCACGCATGCTACTTATGCTAATCGGAATCGATCGATTTTGCCGGGTTCTGCCGGGGCGTTTTTCGAGTTAAAAAACCGTCCTTTGGCATAACTGTTCTAATCGATTACGAGGTTATGCGATGACTGTCATTAGTCGGCGGGAGAGGCTATGGTAATCGTAAAGAATCTCTGCTAGTCCCTTTCCTAAAGAATCTCTGCTAGCCTGCCATTTCCTAAAGAATCTCTGCTAGTCTGCCTTTCCTAAAGAATCTCTGCAGCCTGCCCCTTCCTAAAGAATCTCTGCTAGCCTGCCCTTTCCTAAAGAATCTCTGCTAGCCTGCCTTTCCTAAAGAATCTCTGCTAGCCTGCCCTTTCCTAAAGAATCTCTGCTAGCCCCATGATCGTGAAAATAGTTGAACTTTGGGTCCACTGGCTTGGTGCCAAGGGTTTTTACTGTATTTGAAGAAATATTCTATTTAGGAACTCGATCACCGCCTTCCTCTTCCCTTCCAAAAGCGGTGAAGGGGACGAGAAGCCGGAAGGGTCGATCCGACAGAAAAATCGGCAATCCGTCTACTTTTTGGAGGAGAGCTTTGGGAACGGTGGGTGGAGAATCTTTAGGAAAGCCACGAGCAGAGTCTGAAGGGTAGACTTAGAAGGGCAGGCTAGCAGAGATTTTCTAGGAAAGGGCAGGCTAACAGAGATCCCTGTGGACCTTTTAAAGGCAGCGTGCCAGCAGCAGAATTGTTTGTTGTGCCGGATCGCGTTTTTGAAGGACTGCAGGCCAGTCATCGGCTATCCCCCCAGCCGCTGGCTGTCACTCCCGGAACCAGTCTTTTGGATCTCTCTCCCTCTCTCCCCTCCCTCTCTCTCTCCCTCTCTCACTCTCTGTCTCTCTCTCTCTCTCTCTCTCTATTTCTCTCGCTAACAACCCACCCGCGCCTAACTCCTCGGCAGCCATCAAATCGCCACCCCAAAAATAACCCCCTATTTACATGCATTTCGACCGTATGAAGGGATATTTTGACTTGCAGGCTCCTTTAGACGATCTCTCTCTGTCTCTCTCTCTTTCTCTCTCTCTCTCTCTATTCCTAATATTTTGTCTGCCCTGTCCGTTGCCTCGAATTGCAGCCAGCACACACAATGCGCGTCATTTCCCATTTTGGCCCATTTTTCGTGCTTTTCCCCAGGTCGCCATAGCGATTTTTCGACACAACGCGACGGTGAATCAGCCCTGAATTTTTTTTGAGGATTTCGGGCTTATACCTTTTCAAGCTAGCCTCGTTTAACAAACTGATTTTTACTTTTGTAGAATTAAGAGTGGAAATTTTCTCGTTTTCCCGAACTTTTTTGGTGTAAAGGGTGAAGGCTTCGTATCACTAGGCGGAGGCTTCGATTTTGGCATACTGTAGAGGTATCTTACTGGTATTGTAAGCTTTGGGGGGGGGGGGGGGGGGGGGGGGGGGGGGGGGGGCCCCCCCCCCCCCCCCCCCCCCCCTGTTAGGTCCGGGCTTAGATTAGGCTTAGGCTTAGGCTTCTGATTAGGTTTAAGCTTAGGATTAGGTAGGCTTAACTCGAATGCCTACTTACCTTATTTTTTGATACCTACCCCCAGTACTCATCCCGCTGATTCACCTCCCCACCCCGGTCGCCCGCGGTAAATATTAGCCCATTTGGCGGTCGATTTTACGCGTCGCGCGCGGCGCCCGGGTACGCGCGTTGGCTCGAAAAACATGAGCGTTATTCTATTGGGGGGTTCTCTCTGTCTGTTTGCCTGTTTCTCTGTCTGTCTGTCGCCGCTGACAATGGCCTCCAAAATGTGGCCCTTTTTCCGTGGGGACGGACCGACACGCCGCTGCCCTCCCTCACTATTTCCAGCCCTGCAGTTTTGGGATTTTTGTATTTCGCAATGTTTCGCTCTCTCTCTCTCTCTCTTCATTTACCTCTTAATCAGATGGTTGCCGTCCGGAATCAGACCCAAAAATTCTGCTGCTCGGCCCCGCTGCACCGGCAGAAGTCGTTGCCCTATGGATTCCCGGGGGTCATCGACTCGGCCCCAACAGCCAGTACGCTACGATACGCAGGGTTACTGTAGAAAATAACAAAAAGCTATAGCTAAATTATAGAACTCTTAAATTACCACCTTTCAGAAGCCGACTATCTGTGTATCGAGGGCCCGTCGCCAAGCAGTTACTCCTACCCGGCTTCGCTTCTCTCACCTACGCAGGAGAAGAGTGGGTTTTCAGCGTTAATGAGGTTTCTCCTAAAAATCTCTGCTCGCCTGCCCTTTCCAAAGAATTTCTGCTAGCCTACCCTTTCCTAAAGAATCTCTGCTAGCCTGGCCTTTCTAAAGAATCTCTGCTAGTCTGCCCTTTCCTAAAGAATCTCTGCTAGCCTGCCCCGATTCCAGATAGACGAAACTCCCGCTCCTCCTCCCTCTTCCACATCTCTGCCGGGCCCACCCCGGTGTCGATTAGTGCGTCGTCGAGTGCGACGCCTTCTGATGCCCCTCGCTGGATGGGACGCGGAGCAATGAGGGTGAGCTTTCTTGAATTCAGTTCATTAATTCTAATTTATTTAACCATTTAAAATAAGAAAAACCAATAAAAATTTGTCCAAAATTTAGGTCGTCGTAGTGGGCGCAAAACGCTGCGGCAAGACGGCGATACTGCGGCAGGTTGCCTGTTTGGAGGATGCGACAAAATTGGTTCGTTTTCGGGAGACGATGAGGAGCGGGCAGGCTAGCAGAGATTTTTTAGGAAAGGGCAGGCTAGCAGGAATTCTTTATTATCACAATTTCCAGCCCTATGCTCCGACACTTGATGACACGTACCAGGTGCTTCTCGAAGAAGCCGACAGACCCAGAGAAATCCTGGTGTTCCACGATACCGCCGGAATCCCGGAATACGGTCCCATCGAGCTCCGACGACCATATGTACAGGTAGGCGCTTTAAAGGGCCATTGAAGGCAAACCCATAGCCCCCGGACCCCTGGCAAAGGGCCAACCTATCATTTTAGCCGTTTAATGCCCTTTAAAGTACCTTTTCCAGGTTGCTGACGCATTCGTGCTCGTCTACTCCGTCGTCGACCATGAGTCCTTCAACCGGATGGACTTGCTGAAGAAGTTTATCGAGAAGCAGTTCGGCAAAGAGAAGAAGGAGGTGCCGATCGTGGTTCTGGGCACGATGTGCGATCAGCCCGGCCGAAGGTCGATTCTGAGTTCGCGCACGCTTGCGCCGGGAAGGGTGGCAACGCTCTCTCCCTCTCTCTCCCTCTCTCTCTCTCCCTCTAAGAATTCGCGTACGCCTGGTGACTGCCACGGACCGGAGTACGCTGGTGGACTTTGTACAGTACCTCGGGCAACATTTCCACCCACAAAGTGAGTCTTCTCTCTCTCTCTCTCTCTCTCTCTCTCTGTCTCTCTATCACCACCCGCTTTTTCAGAAGACAGCCTCAAATTCTCGCCTCAAGCAAGTCGGAAAGTCGAACCACTCATGGTTCTAGCTAAGGTCCTTTAACGTTCTATTTTGCTGCTAACTTAAGCCAAATTTCAGGCTAAGCCTAAGCCTAGCTGCCTAAGCCTAAGCTGGCTCAAGCCTAAGCCTACCAAGCAAGCCAGTCTGCCAGCCTAACCTAAGCTGAAGCCTAGCCTAAGCCTACCTATTCTCTACTCAACCTCTCTCTACCTGCCTACTATCTTCTCTGCACTACCCTAAGCCTATGCCTAAGCCAAGTAAGCCTAAACTAAGCTGCCCAAAGCCAAGCCTAAGCCTAAGCTAAGCCCAAGCCTGATGCCTATGCCTAAGCCTAAGCCTAATGCCTAGCTAAGCCTAAGCTAAGCCTATGCCTAAGCCTAAGCCTAAGCCTAAGCCTAAGCCTAAGCCTAAGCCTAAGCCTAAGCCCAAGCCCAAGCCTAACCAAACTACCATTAGTGCCTTGATCTGCCCCCGGCCATAATTTATTTCCACGTTGTGATCGATACTGCGGCTGCCCCCCAAGCAGGTACACAGCAATAATTCAGCTACACACAAATTAAGTAAATTTGCGTCAATAAAAAGGTTAAATTTTTATATTTAAGGCTTTTTACCATTATTTATCATATTTTAAGTTTTCTTAGCATCCTGTGATATTTATAACCGCAAAATTCGTATCCTATCGCTTTTTACTGCTTTGTTTTTACTGTTAATTTTCAGGAAATCTTATGGAAAGCTGCTGGATAAAGAAGTTTAACTTATTTTTCAGGTCGAACCACGACTTTTGTCGTTTTAAATACACTATAAACTACATTTAAATTTATTAAAAATATATTCTGAAGACTTTTTATACCTGAAAAGGCTGATTTTGACCTATTAAAAGCTAGAATGTCACGTCCGGAATTTTCCTGGCACGAAAATGCATATCTGTGGTTTTATAGCCTTTTTTAACAATTTCCGAGCTGTTTCCATAACTTTTTTTGCATATTTATACATCAATTTGCACTATAAAAACCATAAATTACAAATTACGACCAGCGCAGCCGGGAAAAGCCACGAAAAACCCGGCCCGCCCGCCCCCACCAGCAAGTCAAACGGGTCGCCCAGGTTGCTGTTGATGGAGAAGACGTGGTGGGGCTGGAACTGGTCCATCGGCGACGGCATGTATTCGCTTCGTCGATTGTACTGAAACGGAATCGTCTTCTTGTTTAAAGGGCCTTTGACGGCAAATCGGTTCTTGACTGTTACGGGGGGGGTGATATTTAGCGGGGGAACAAATTTTTCCCAGTTTTGATAGCATTTTACATAGTTTTTAAATCTAAAAACAACAAAAGTAAAAATTTTCGAAAATTATTGATTTTTGGGTCAAAAAATGTATGAAAAAATGACCAAAAAGCCAAAATTTTTGAATTTTTAAAACATTGAAAAATATTTTTATAACTTTCTAGTAATCAAAAACCGTTAAAAACATGATAAAAATTCATTATATATCATCAACAGGTGGAAAAACAAAAGTGATTCCCTTCCCCCCCCCCCGCTAACAGTCCAGAACCTCTTTTTGTTGAAAACCCTGTTTTTTGGCATTTTTAATTTAAAAAAGTATTTTTTACGTTTCATAATGGTAAAAAATCACTTCTTTACTTATATTAGAGGAATTAGAACAAAAAAAATAGTAGCGATTCGTTAGCGATTCGGCAAACCTGAAACGGCAGCGGCCCGACGAACGGCTTCAGCGGCTGGATCTTCGGGATCACCGGAAGCTGCTCCATCTCGGCCTGCATGAACTTTTGCGGGTTGAAGGGAGGCTGCGCTTTTGCCGGGCATATGTAGCTGTGGCCCAGGAATTGCACCATCGAGCAGTGCGACGCGTGCACCAGGTTTCGGCAGTAGGTTGAGCCTTAATTTGGTGGTCACTGTTGTTATTTACCGCCCAAAACCCCTTAAATAATTTCTTTAAATGATTTAAAATACAAAATTCGAACTTTAGCCATAATCCCGACAGCCAAAATTTCGACAATCAAAATCCCGACAACCAAAATGTGATATTTCCGGACGTTTCACCCAAAAATCGTTTTAAAATATGGGGTTTCTGGCTGTAGGCATTTTCGCTGTCGCGATTCTGAATGTCGGGGTTTTGGGGTTTTCCCTAGAAAATTCGGCCCGTCCATACCTGGCAAGCTCTTCAAGCAATTGCAAAAGTGCTCGTCGCACTCCATCTGCGGCAGGATGCAGGTGGCATAGCACGAGTCGTGAACGGCGCAGCAGGAATTAACTTGAGAACTCATTACAAATGAGGTTTAGATACCGAAAATTAATAAAATACAAAAGGAGCTTTTAAAAAATATTTAAAAATCTCGGAAATTTCGAAAGTTTGGTTGAAAAACTATGTTTTTGTGTTTTTAGACGAAAAATTGTAAAGTTTTTAGCGTTAGGAATAGTTACAAACTATTTAGAAACAATTCTTCTATTTTTATTCGCAATTTTTGTAAGAGTAATGTAAGGCAAAAAGGAAAAACGATCTGGAAAACTTCATAAACGTTTTTACAAAAAAAATTAGTCGAAAATCGGCCTTTTTCGCCGAAGAGTCGATAGCTCTTCTAGATTTTTATACAAATTTGTAACGTACACGCATTGTAAAACACTATGCGCTTCAAACTCACTCGAGTCCTGGTCGCAAGACAGCGTCATAAAGTACGATCCCCACGCCGAGGCCGAGTTCGTCCCACAAAAATAGGGGCCCTTCTCGGCGTCACGCGTTGGCAATTCATCCCTGGCTGCTGATAGTCGGAACGAACACAAGATTAGGGATATCCAGGTGAAGCTGCTTTTTCTCGGCTTCAAGCTGTAGCCTTGGCCAAGCCGCATAGGTAATTAGAGCCTAGCACCGCTCCGCTTTTAATGAATAACGTTTCGAAATCACGACAATACAGTCGGGCGGCAAAAGTAAAAGTAGGAAAGCTCGGGAGTGACAACAGGGATGGATGGCGCGCGGGGGGAAAGCCAATGGGCTCGCGCGGGATCACGTTGAACCGGTTCACAACTTGCCACGAATGGGCGCTGAAGCTTTGAGGCTCGCGCTCCCTGGAAAAAAAACCCGCGTCGAGAGCGGGTCAATAAAATAACGACAGGTGTGTAAATATCGGTGCAACGCGCTAAATTTTATACTAATTGCGCCCACGCGAAAAGCCGTTGCCAGAAATAGGCTCGATCCCAAAATGGCACGCACGTCAAACTCCAGCGTCTTGCGAGAAAGTCCTAAAAACTGTTATTAGGTTGACACGTATCTAGGTTCTTTATTGCAAATACGGAAAAGATAGCACATTCACAAGCGATTATTTACAAGGCACCAATCACAGAGGGTTGTATGCAAATACATGGTCGATGTCCATCCCATTATACAGTTGGCGGCTGCTGGTTTTATGCTTCCAACGCGACGCGCTCCTTCTTGCGGCCCTCGGCTTCTGGAAAGGAGTATAAAGTGTTTTTTTTTTTCAATTTAGGAGGTGAATATTGATGCCTATTCATAAAATATGAATACTCTCATAATGTTTAGTAGTTTAAATTGGCTACCAAATTAAGTTTTTTAGCAGTTTAAAGGTTAAACTCAAAGCACTTTTAAAGTAAACAAAGATCAAGTACAACTTTTTCAAATCTTGAAATTTCTATGCTATTTTCGCACATTTTGGACGAGCATTTTGAAAAAACCTTTGTTGTTTTGAAAAAAATTTACAAAAATGTACTAAGCTGTAAGAAAAAAGTATAAACCTCGTTCTCGCTGTACTTCCGGCATCGGATTCGTGGGCACGTCGGGGAGCTGCATTTTGCCCTCGTGATCCAGCAATGCCGCAAGCTCGGCCTCGACGTCGACCAAATCCGTAGCATCCAGCTTTCCGGCGAGCATATTGGAAATTTCCTGAAAAACAAGATAGTGCAAAACATTTTAAAACACTTTCTTTCAAAAGTGGCAAGCTATTTGCCAAAAGCCAGAGTCAAGAAACCCACTTCCTGATATTCGGCTGCCTCCTTCGTCTCGTCCATGATCCGCTCAATGTCATCCATATCGAACAGCTAGAATAAATATAAGCGAAAAAAGCTTGTAATATACCTTATTCATATTCTTCAGCGCCTCATTGCCGTCCGACAAACAGTTGACCACTTGCTGTTGAATTTGCGCGAATTCCAGGTCGTTCACCTGAAAAAGAATGTATTTTTTGAAAAGCCGCCGAACCATCGTTTCAATATTCGAGAGTTGTGCAAGAAGATTCTCAAATGTCTTCTCTTGATAGCGCTTCTTCTTCAAGATTAGTAGAGCGCGGCTGAAAAGGATGATACAAATTTAGAAAGCCAGAAACTTACTCTTTTCGACCTTCTTGTATTAACTTCCTCGCCAGCTCCTTCTCCTTATCCATACATTTTTGCTTGCCCTTCATGTACTGCTTGATACGATCGCGCTGTGTTTTCAATCTCTAAAATTCAATAAAGTGTCTCATCCAAAAAACTCACATAATAGCTTGGTCTTGTTCTGTGATTTCACAATTCTTGATCGGCGTCGGAGAGCGGGACTTCTTTGAGAAAAGGCCTCCCATTTTGAGGCGCCTGAAAAAAATATAAGCAAAAGATCCGAAGAAATCAAAGAAATCAAACGGAAAAAAAGAAGAAGAAGAAGAAAGAAATGGAGCAGAAATCAATTCTGACAAAGCGTTACGCGCGGCAACGGGTCGATCCAAGTTACGCAATCTGTATTTTGTACACTGCGGAACGCAAAAAACTGGAAATCGTCGAATTTCAATAACTTTCCCAAAAGTTTAGTTTCATGCTGCGATTGATTTTTGGGAGTTCAGATAACAAAATTGCGGCTTATCAGAAGCTTATTTGTGGGGTTGGAGAAGGCGGGGTGGTGTCACAAGCCTCGCCCGTCGTGTACGAATCATTCCATCCCGTTCGCACCCCCTTTCACCACCAAATAAGCTCCGAACCGGGGCGTTTGAATCGCTCACCGTTGAACCGTCCAAATCATCGTTTCTCCCTGAAAAATTTGACGCTAAAACAATCCCCAAAATGTTTTCAGTGCTAACCCCGCTTTTGATAGCTTTTTTCACTAAAATCCGGAAATAGCCACTCAAAATACAGCGATTTTTTAAAGTTCCTTTTTATAGTTGGCTGTTCTGCCCAGAAAAACCGTCATCTCTTCTTTAAAACGAAATTTCAGGTCAGTTAAACCATGGCGGCCCGCGAATGGTTGCAGAGCGGCACGAAGGTCGTCCTGCTCGGCGTCGGCTCCTTCAACCCGCCCACGATCATGCATTTGCGCATGTTCGAGCTGGCCAGAAACCATTTGGAGAAGGTTTTCGGGTAAATTTTGGTCCCTAGTTTCCAAAAAATTTTTCAGATGCACTGTCGTGGAGGGTATCATCAGTCCGGTGGCCGACAACTACGCCAAGAAGAACCTGGCCAGCGCGATCCATCGGTATTCCGCGCGATATTCATGTTTTTACACGGATTTTAGGGTTGAAATGGCTCGACTAGCGGCGTCTACGTCGGACTGGATTCACGCAGATGCGTGAGTTGTAAAATCCTTGGTACCATTCGTTTCTAGATGGGAAAGTTCGCAAAAGACGTGGACACGTACGCTACAAGTGCTCAAGTATCATCAGGACGTTGCCAGGTAAATTCGCCAGGATTTTGGATACCTTTTTTTTAGAGAGCGGCATGGCGAGGCAACGCGCTTGATGCTGGTCAGCGGCGGCGACCTGGTCGACTCCTTTCCAAAGATCCTAGAGAATGGTATCTAATTGTTTAGAATTGTTATACCAAATTTCCTAGGTGAAAATTTGTGGCACCCGAACGACATTTCTGCCATCATCAACGACTACGGCCTCATCATCGTCACCCGGGGCCTGTCAAACCCGCGCGAGACGTTGGGCAACCTGACGTTCTTGAAGGAGACGGCCGAACGGGTATTTTTGATCGCTTTTTTTCGAGATTGAAACTGAAAGTCAGATTTCCAAACACTTTTTCAGGCCCAAATCATCAGCGACGAAGTGTGCCCGTGCGATGTCTCATCTACACGTGTCCGGTCGGCCATCCAAGACGGACGCTCGATCAAGTACGCTGTGCTCGACCCGATCATCGCCTACATTCAACAACACGGCCTCTATCGATGATGCCATGTATTTTTCAGTATTTCCCATTCGTTGTTGTTTTTACAGGGTTTTTGTAGTGTTGACTAGAATAGCGGGGTAGATATTATCTGCAAAAACTATAATTTTTGCTTTGAGCTCGATATTTTACAGGCTAGCCCGAACATTGAGGATTTATTACGAAAGTTACCAAATTCCTATTAGATTTAATTTTAAAAACGTTCTCGATCGCCATTTGACCGGTTTTTTAATTTTCAAGAAACAACATTGAGAGTTTTTACGAAACTACCAATTTCTGAGATATGACAACTAGATTCCTGTGATTATTTTTATAGAACTAACGCACTTGATAGTCATTTGACCTTAATCTGTCTTTTTTTTAAGCTTTCAAGGATACATCCCTAGTGCATGCAATTTTTAGTTTGACATTTGCCAAATCATTTGCTCCGGTTCTTTTCCTCGGGTGGTCCCAGACACTGCTGTCCCCTTGCTCATTCCTGCGTTTTATGATTTCAAACTTTTTCGGTGTTTGTTGGCTTTTCAGTGTTGATGGTCTATATGATAAACGTTTTCACCTCAATA
The DNA here is from genome assembly GCA_038088335.1 of Mesorhabditis sp. LJ9110. Lineage (NCBI taxonomy): Eukaryota > Metazoa > Nematoda > Chromadorea > Rhabditida > Rhabditidae > Mesorhabditis > Mesorhabditis sp. LJ9110. The sequence continues at coordinate 11,558 of JBBGBA010000468.1, read as the reverse complement.
TTGGTAGATTTATTGTCGCGTTGTTCGCGGTGACGTTATATTTCTGTCATTCTGAAACGTTTGCCCCCGTTCCGTTCCTTGGAAGGCGTTTAGCAGAAAGTAGGCTGGTAACTTCGGCGTCCATAAGTGAACGAATCGACCGGGGATGGGCTGTTTGTCTTTGTCTGCCATCCTCATACTCCCCAAGGGCCCATGTGCCCCACAGAGAGGAGGACGAGGAGGCAATGGGACGGCCTGGAATTCGCGCCGGTCCCCAACGACCCTCTTTCTTTACGGCTCTTTGTCTCTTCCGGTCTCTGGTCGGGATCGCGTTTTCACGCTGATACCCTGATGAGAGGAGGCTGTCAATTGGTCCTAAAATGGCCTGCCCTTCGAAATTCATAGAAAGTTATTGACTATTCGTCTCTTACGTCACCCCCTAATTCCGCTTTAACGCTATTCGCAACTATTAACATTTCAGGTTTTATGGGCAGAGAGAGCGCGATCGTCGGCGAGAGACTGGCCCACGGATTTCACACAGGTAAGCGAAATTCGATGCAAGTTTGACCATCGCATCGAGAAAATTTGCGAAAAATTACAGATTTCAATGACAAGCTCGATCAGCACCCCGGGACTTCTTGCGACTCGGCGGTAGTGGTTGTAGAAATTTCAGGTGAGCCAAGTGAAATTGTTATTTTGTGAATTTTTCGCAGCTTTCTTGGAATTGCGGAAAAAGCGCATGGGTTTCTATTTGTTTTTCTGATCAAGCCGTGTTCCCTTGACTGAAAAAATCAGGTGATGGGAGGCTGTATACATTCAATTGATTTATTTGCAACAGTTATGAGCTCATGCACAATTCCTAATACTAGCCTATTTTCGAATATGAGTAATTTGGACGCCTGACACCGATTTCCCGTTCGCTTATCACGCCCGCACAAGTTTGAGGGCCAGAAAGCGCCTCCTTCGATTTTAATGCGGCTCTCCATACTTCCGGCAGCCAATCCGTAAGCCGTTCTCTTTATTGCCTCGGAATAAGTTGGAACCCGAGAGCCCGGTGAGACCCGAGCCGGTCTCATGAATTGCTGATGAAGCGGCGATAATGTAGGGTTGCAGCTCGGGGAATGTTGACTTGAATTTTTGATGTTTACCCGGACTATTGGCTAGGTCAATATTTTTATTCTGATTCTAGAGTGTTGGACGGATCGACTGAACTTCTGGTCCTGGGAAAATTTGGGCGCCTTGTTGCGATGGACATTGTTGCTACCCTTTTTTATTTATCTAACTCCCTGACTGGCTAGGATCTTTAATTTTATTTTTCTAACTAAATGCCGGGTTGGCTGAGCGTCTTTTGCCTACGAAATTTTAGGCCCTGCCGGTGCTGCCACCATTGGTCGCACTTGCAAATCTGGCTCGTCACCGGCGGCACCCCGGAATCGAATCTACAGCCCCCCATTCTTGGGCAACGTTCCGGCGGGAGGAAGCGGGGGCTCGGGGCACTTGAGAGTTCAGTAATCCGATCGGGATCCGGGATGGGACCCCTTTGCCTTCTGTGCGCCGCCTCGAGAGCCCCACGGGCACTCAGCATTTCTTTAAATCCGACTGTCACTTTTGTGCGAGTAGTTGTGTTGATTTTAGGGCCATTTAGCGCTACATTTAATGGTAATCAACTCCGCTTTTAGTTTTAGGACGCCCCGAACACGCCACTAATTTTTGTAGATATCCCACGCGCAACCCGAGGTTCGGTATCCCTCTCACATTCGTCACTCCGGGCCGGCCACTCTAAAATGTTTACTTTGCTCCCTGTTTTTTTGCCCGACAAGCCAACGGCCGCCAAAGCTAAGGTGAATTTAGGGTGAGGGGGGCATAGCAGTGTTCAAGGGCCTCCGCATCGAATTTTTGCGCGCCCGGCCGATCAACAGCCAGGTTGTTTTTCTAGGTATTGAGCCCATTTTTCGCGCCTTACTTCTTGGTTGAGGCCTAAATAGCGCAGGATTGTTGTCAATTCCCATCCGCTTCCTTTTGGTTCTGTTGCATTATAGGCAGGGGGACCTTTTTCGAAGGATTTGCTAATATAAATCGGGAATTTTGGCTAGTCCTAAACGTAAAAACCTAAGAAATACAAAAAAATATCGATTCCTCGACCAAGATTTCGACTAACCTCTTTTTGGATTATGATTGTTTCTCAACTTAAATTTCAAACTTTTTTTTTGCTGTCCCCAAACCTAAAAACTTTACAAATTTTTAAAACGCAAAAATACTGATTTTTCGACAAAAATTTTTGATCGATTTTTGATTGTTTCGCCGCTTAAAGTCTAGTGAAATTTTTCTAAAGACGCTATTAAGGCACTTATTATTACATTACTAGACTAATAGACTTCTTGACCCCCCTCGACAATGGAAAAAACCTTTTTAGGGTTTTTCAGGTCCAACCCCGTCCCCAAGCCTAGCCGGCCCTTGCGACTTTCCGCCCCTCCCCCCGTTCTGCATTTCAATTCTTCACCTTTTTTTTTCTGTTTGAGTTCTCTTTTCGAACCGTTCTCTGCCTCCGGTTTTGCAACGGGAGGAAGCCCCGCTGTCATGTGTCATCTGCCGTTCATCTCCCATTACCCCCCGTGGGGTCGGCGGCCGGCAAAGGCGAGGCGGCCAGCCGTTTTTTACATCCTCCTTTTCCACCTCGATCTTACACACACAACATGATCGCGACACATTTGAGTCGTTGTGCTGCTGGCTGCTGGGGGCTAGCAACTTCCTGATTGACGAGTCGCACTAGTCGTGTAGCTCGGTGCGTTCGAGAATCAATTTTCCATTTTTAGGCCTAGTTTTTTCTAGAATTGAAATGGTTAAATCCCCTACAAGTGATGTTTTGCCGGGCGCCGGAGGGGGAACCAAATTTGGTAAAGCATTCCCGGACGCCAACATTGAGTGTTAGCCTTTGCGGGGCAGAAAGTTCTCTCTCTCTCTCTCTCTCTCTTCGCGATAAAGCGAGGGGAAGAAGAATTGCTTCTCAAAGCTCAGCCCAATCCGCCAGACGTTCCCAAATTTTCTTTACTTTTTCTGAAACGAAAAACTTGCGCTGGGTTTTGATTTTCGACTCCGAAATTAATTCTGAGCTTGTTTTCGTGCTTGTGTATGAAGTTGGATAGTTTAGTGACGCTTAGAGCAATGTCCCAATTTTTTTTCTAAACCCCGTTGCCCCACTCAATCCGGTCTGCCCGCCTTTTTTTTTGATTCGTCACCGCCGTGCTCTCGATCAACAATCCCGCTGGACCGCAGCCCCGGGGGCAATCCCCGGCCAGTCGATTGGCTCTCGGGTGGTCACTTCATCGCTATCGTTTGTGTTTATCGCTTCCGAGCCCATTTACTGTCAAAACGTCGAATTTTTTGTATTTTTGATGAAAATTTAGGAATTGCCGGGGGTTAGAAAGAGTAAAAAAAATTGAGAAATCTTTGATCTATTTTGATTAGAAAAACTGGATCCTTAGAAAAAGTTGGTCCCCCGATAATGCGAAAGCGCCGTAATTTTCGAAATTTTGGAATTTTTGTTCGTTTCGTAAAACTTTCTAATATGTAAAAAACCCCTTTTTCAATTGTTATGTTCGTTGTTGCTCTAACTCTTTGATATTGCTCTGTCGAATCGTGTCGAAAAAGCCCCGAAAAACTAGCGAAAATGTCGGAAATGCTTGGATCTTCAGGCTGGGGGCGAGGTGAAGTAAAGTCTAACCTTCTAGAAAAACGCTTTTTCTCCACGACCTGTTCGACTACACTGTTCGTACACTTGGGCCCGCAGCGCGCAGCCCAGCAGGGACGAGAAGCTGGTCGAAATTGGCGAGAGCATCAGTTCAAGTGGGGGTGCCCCCCACTTCGTGCGCATGGCTACCTGAGGGCGGTTGTGCGTCGAGAGGCTTCTCCCCTCTCCCCGGACCATAAAAAGGCGAGAAACGCTGTGAGGACATGTAGGCACACACAGACGGACCCGGCGCTGCGCGGATATGTGTGGATAGCATCTGCGCCACCCCCCGGGGGCGGCTGCAAATATTCCCGGTATTCCCGGCTGATCGTCAGCGCGCCATGCTTTTCCGATTCGGCCGGCAGTAAATTGGCATTTCTCTTTACGCTTTCTGGTTCTGCCGTTTTCCGGGCGATCGAAAGCTCAATTTTACGCGTGGCAAAATTACGTAACATTTGAAGTCCCCTCTGGATATGCCAAAAAAAACTGACGTTCTCTTTTCTGACAAACCTTGAGAATTCAAAAAAAAAAACTCGCGACAAATTTTAGAAATTTTCAAAGAATTTGAAATCTGATCGAAAAATCTATTTTTAATGTTTCCCATCGTTTGTTTTAAGGTTTGACGTTTAAAAAGATTAAAGATAATGATAAAGTGGTTTAATTTTTCAGACGAGCCTTTATGATATCGCAACGTCATCGTATTGTGCCGAGCTTTTCCAAGATTTTTATCGTCTAAACTCATTTCTTCCTCATATCTGATTCGATCCCCCCTTCAAACGCTACGCCAAAATTCTTGATTAACGCGCTGCGTAATCCAATCTCCGACAACCATGTCACACAGCACGTTTTTGCACGCCAGGAACCAGTTCTGGCCGTTGACCACCGCCCTCTTGACAACACCCAACCCGATTTTCAGAATTATTTTTCGAACCCGGGCGGCCTTTTTTAGGCAAACATTCGCGCCCAAGTTGGCCGGCCGCGCTTTAGATAAGCGCCCCAGCAGCACGTTTCCTTTTTGCGCGCGTCATTTTTATGAGCATCTCCTTTCGGCGGCCGGGTCAGCGCAACAGGGTAAGGGCCAGCCAGCTGACTAGATAATTCATTACTCCTCGTTGCGGGCCCCTGGGCGGCTACGAATTGGCTAGTGTTGGGGGTCAGCGATCAGATTGGCTGTCTTTCGATCCGGGCCGACTCACCGCCGGTCGTCCATCAATCCAGGCGGCGGGTCAGCTTGAGCACTCGAGACCTTGGACATTTCCGGGCCGCTTGGTCGTGCTCGTTACAGCTGCGGCTTTCCCACGCTCCGTGAATCCGGATAGCTATCTTCAGGTAGCTCGAATTTTTGAGACTGACTCAAAGCCGTTGAAATGAGCTTAAAACTCTATTTGATGCGCTGACTATTTTTTTTTCTATAGATAAATCGAAAATTCATTTCCGGAAAAGTACAATTTAGCCCCTTCCTCTGCTTTCTATTTCTCATCTCCAATTTCTATTCCTCAGCTGTTGGAGCCGGAATTTTTTCGGCGAGCCGGACCTCTCTACGTCCCTAGTTGTTGCTCAAAATTTGAGCCTCAAATCAATGCTCCTGCCGCCTCGATACAGCGGCACCGCTCCTTTTTCGAACTCTAAAATAAAAGAGCAACCGCGGACACCTCCCTCGAATTGCCGCTTATTTTGGCCGCTAACCGATGTGGGCAGAAATGCGATAACAAAAACACTGGAAAAGATAAACACGACCAGACGGGTGGGATTGGAACCCCAAGAAACCCAGATCGTAGGGTGCAACAGCCTTTTTCTTGCAAATTTTTTACATTTTCTGATTCATTGACGTGAAATTTGCCCCCCTTTAGTGATGACGCATTGTCGTGCTTGGCTTGGCTGGCCAACATTTCCCACCTCGATTCCAATTCCATTCCAGGCCACACGCGAATTTTGGGCTGCGTATGACAGCGCATTTTTTCGTCCCTGTTTTGCAATATACTTTTTGGTTCTGCCGCATTATCGGGGGATTTTTGTACAAGTAGATAAATTCCTACTAACTTAACAGGAAGTATTTGTTCATTGTTTTTAGTATAACATAGCTAAATTCAGGCTAGAAAACCGTCTAAAAATTTTTGAAAAGTCTGGATTTGGTCAAAAATCTGCCATTTTTGTTTCAAAAATCCATATTTTTCGCATTTTTTAATAAAATTTCTAGTTTTTACGTTTAAGATTGTAAAAAACTGTGAGAAACACTGCCCCTATTTACACGTGATAAATTAGATCCTAAGAAAAAGCCCCTCCCCCGATAATGCGAAAGAACCCAGTTTACTTTTTAGACGTGCAATGCCATTAGTTCCCGCGTTGACCAATCACACCCCGCGATTGCTCCCGATCTATTTTTTCGGCCCCTGGGGGTTGCACACGGCACTAGTCGGCCTATTTTTCCCGCATGCCGGCTGCAGCTGTTGATCTTTTGTTGTTCGCATCGTTCCGCCCCGGCTGGTGTAGAGGTATGCGTCTGTGGCCCCCGCGGCCGGCGACTTATGCAAAATACCGCCCCCAGCGCCTCGCGTTGCGCATCTGATTGAGTGGTCGATCGACGTTTGGACTCATCGCCTCGGTGCAGTCATTGCGCTTGTTGCTGCCGAAGGGAACGCTTTTGTCATTTCGGTTCCTCTTCTTTTCTTTCGAGTTTGGCTTCGCAGAATTCTTCCATAAGTTTTTTTGCGCGAGGCTTAACGTAGGCTAAGATTTGATTACGCTTTTTTACCTCTTTGATTTCGACGTTTTCATCGTGTCTGTGTATTTTTTGATAGGCTAATCAAGTTTTTTTTACAGACGAGGACGCGTGCGATGAACCAGGGCCTGCCGACGAATCGACAATAATGAGCGTCTTCACAGAACCCACCGCTGCTCATAAGTATGTTTTGCTCTAGCTTTTACGTAGATTAACTGAAATTGGTGTACCTCTTATACGGAGTGGTGTTTTGATGCGACATAGCTGATTCGATAGATTTCGGAACAAATCCCATTTCCCAAAAAAATGCTGTGTTCCAAAAAATCTCCATTTTTTTCCAGTAAATCCAAAATCTAGAAATTGCCAGAGCCATTTTCCAAAAAATTCCTGGTTGCGATTTCGGCGTTTTCATATTGTCTACATAGTTTTTTTTTCAGGGGCAACGACCGGGGTCGATTCCCCCTCTACCTACGAACGTCCAAGTTTTGGCTGCGACTCCTTCGCCCCTGGAAATGGCGCAACCTGAAGAAGGACCGCGACAAGAACGGCATCGTGCGGTAGGTCAAAGGATACCGTTTCTAAACTTTGTGCTAGAAGCGGAAGCGCCGACCTCGTGCGCACCACCACAAAGTGCCCGCCATCGCCTTCGTTGCCAGAGCTGAAGCGCCACCAGAGCTACGACGAAGAGGCGATGTGCACGAAGAACGGGCGGCTCAGCGCCGATGTTTCTGAGCTGAGCGGTACGTTTTGCTTTGTTTTAAAGGCCTTTTCAAGCTCCTCTTCCTCCCTATCAAAAATAGTCTTCTAGAACGATCGATCGTTTTTTTCCATTCTATTTCAATTCTGTACTCTCTTGAAAAGCTAGGTACTTTGCTACGTGTCAGGGCGCCGAACGGGGTTCGCGAGTTTTCCAGGGTTGAGAGCGAAATTGTTGTGCTGTTCGCAAGGGGCAGCCATCAGTTCGAGAGCCCGGTGTCGCTGTAAAAGCCGAGACCGTTCCGAATATTCGCCACTTGACGCTTTGGCTTTTCAAATTTTTTTTGGCTGCGGAACTTGGGATAGTTTAGTTTTTTTTGACGTTTTTTGCACGCCAGATAAGGAGAGAAAACAGGGCAATAAATTTCATGATTTGGTCAATATTTTCGAAGCGCTTTTAGAGGGAACGGCTTTTGAAGGCGCTGTGCTGCATAGAATTCTTATTTTTTATTCGATCACTCTTTCGTCGCTTCTAAAAGTATTCTTTCTGCTTATTTTAAGCTTGATCTATTTCGCGGGCATGAATTGCCCTTTTCATGACTCACGCGCGTTGCTTCAACCTTTCGAGAAGCCAAAACCCATCTCGCGCCACTCGGATATCCATCGACCTCACATTTAGGCCAAAGCCCCGGCGGATCGGTGGCCACAGGGGGGCCCTCCTCAATTCCCGATCCCCAAATATTTGCGGTTTCACTCTTCCCGGTGTCCGGGCCTTCCAGCCGGCGCGATCGCCTCCTGGCCACGGCCATCGTTCGCACCAACCTGGCCCCCGGATTCTTTTGTTGTTCGGGCCCGGCATGAATTGAACAAAATTCAACATTTTGGCGTTCTCTGTCGCGTTCCAGGATATTGTTAGCATCTTTTTTTGTCGCTCAATGATCGCTGTCTGGCCCAGATTAATTAAATTCAACCACGGGGCCCTCAACCCTTTGAAACATTGCCCCGCCTTGACTTCATGATTAGCGGAAGCCCGGGGCTGAGACGGAAAATCTGCCGGCCCAGAACGCCCCGTCTGTCTTTTCTAGCTGACCTCAGAAATTTACTGAAATTCTGAGTGATTTTCGATTAGAATTATGTCGATTTCGAGTTCGAGGCTTTGACTAAATTTAGATTTATTTATTCAAAGTGGTTTGTATTTGCAAACGACACACTCTAGTTGGAATTAAACACTTTTCTAGGATTTAGAAGTATCTAGACCTTGACTATATTTCGGTTTTTTAAATATTTTTTATCCCCTCTTTTAGCTCTTCTTCTATAGTTTTACTCCCGGAATCAGAACTTTTCAAAAAGCGATAAGATAACTTTTTTCTTCTTTACTAGGATTTAGAATGGTCTAGATTTTGACCAGATGTTTTAAAGGGTTTTCTCCCTTCCTCTGGCTCCTCCATTAATATTCCTGAAATTTAGAAATTTTCGAATGGTCATAATTCCTTTTTTCAGCCGCCCCGACCAAGTCGCACGACCACCTCAACGGCACCTTCGATCAAGGGTCAGCTTCTTTTGAGAGCTATATTTTTGGGCGGTGAACGTTGTAACGTTTTCACATGGCCCGCGAAAAATACACACACGAAACTTCCCCATTACAGCACCGAGACGTCGCCGAGCGTGTCCGTGATCCGCGTCGAGGAGAACTTGCAGCTGAGCGCCCGTCAAGTCGTCATCGTCCGGGACGGCCACAACCGTTCGTTCCCCGGCTCCCGCCGCTCATGCTCGATTTTTAGCCGCCAAACGCAGCCCGAGAAGCGAACCGTCGACGCCGCCGTGGTCACCGACAGCAAGAAGTGGCCCGAATCGAGGGACGAGCTGCCGGCGGCGAATCGTGAGTTTCTTTTTTGTTTGGGGGCAAAAATGGTGGAACTCATTTCCGGCACTGCCTCGCCCGTTCGCCTTGGGAATTTCTTTCTAGTAGTCGTGTGTTCGCGGCCGGCTCGGGGTTTATGCCTCTTCTTTTTTGGGCTCTGGGAGATCCACCTGCCCTTTTGGCGTAATTAGGGATCGGCCGCGCGGGCAGATGAATGGCGCAGAATTTTTAGGGTGGGTCTCGCCGAGCCTGCGACAAATTTATTGTCTTCCCGGCTTTTCGTTTTTCCTTTGATTGTGAGCATTTGATTTGTAGAATTTACTAGTGTAGGTAGGTTAGTAAATAAGCTGTAAAGGTGCACTAAAGCCTGGCTTTTGTTTAAAAGTAAAAAAATCGTTGTTATTTTTAATCGGTGCTAAACTTTGGCTCCCAAAAATTCCCGGGGTTTTTTAGTGTGGGCATTGGATTTTCAAAATTTAGTAGTGTAAGTAGAGGTTAGTCAAAGTAAGCTTTAAAGGAGCAAGGGAACCCGGCTTTTTTCTAAAAGTAAAAAAATAGTCTTTTGTTTCCCCGTGCGAAACTGTCGCTCCCAAATTCTTCTCAGCTTTTTTATTTTGAAAACTCAAAAGCCGTTTTTGACGAGGAATTCTTTAAATAGCCAAATTAAATTTGTCCGCCGGAATTTTGCCGGAGCTCCCATTTGCAACGCCAAAAAAATTAGCCCCACCACGCTCCTCCATCCGGTGCCCCACACCAGCCGAGACGATTTGCGCGCTTCGTGAATATTCATCGGGTTCCGCTCGCGACCCCGCTCTCGTTCACCCCCTGGGCACACGAGTATGATGTGTGAAATGAGAAAAAGGGCGCTCCCGGCCGCCCGGAGACGCGCCCTTCCCCCCTCCATATTCTCGGCCCCTCGAAATTATGGCGAACGGCCCCCCGGGGGCGATGATGCTCCCCCGCCGCTGAATTTAATAGCGCCAGAAGTTGGCCCGCACTACCACTAGGGGAATTGCAGCGTTCAAAAATTTTAGCTCGCCGCGGCTACCATTTTTGCAGACCAATTAACGAGCGCCTTCAACTAAACGCATCCCCAGGATCCCCGCCCTGTCCATATTTTCTCGCCTAGAATTGAAAACCACATTTTAATTGTGGGCTTGAACGTTGAAAGGATGACAAAGACTATGGAGTCTTGCCTACCTTCCCTATCCCTTTAACGAGAGCTTCAGCCCTGAAAGAAGATGCCTCTCGGATTCCGGAAGCTGCTCTCGCCTATAATTGGTCATAGCACTTTAATCGGTAATGCTGCGAATGCTCTCCGGCCTCGTAAAGCTCGAGCTCATTTGGGGACCCATTTTGCGGCCGACATTGCGTTTTGAAGGCGGTATGTTGTGGCGTGTAAGGGGGCAATTTCTCACTTCTTCCCTCGGGCTCCTACACGGCTGCCCCCGGCGGTGGCCCCTCACCCGCTGTTATGGGCCCGGGGGATGAGTCGCCTCCAGACCGGTGTGCTTTTAATCTTTGAGCAGTCGCTGGGGATCTAAATTGAATTTTTTTAAGTTTTGAATTGTTCGTTTTTACGTTCATTTTGCCGTTTTATCTAGCTGAACAAGTTCATATTTTTACTTTTTGGGCTAGAGAGTTTCTAAAAATATTTTTTTTAAGCGCAGATAAATGGGTAGCCGATTTCGTAGAATCGACGTGATGAATAAAAGAAAATAAGAGAAAACAGCGATAGAAAATAGTCGAGCTTCCCGACAAATAGCTTAATGTTTTCAATGCGACTAATCGGTCCCAGCCGAGCGATAAATCTGGAAACTCGATTTTTTTCGATAGGTTCTTCAGACTTTCCTGGATTTTTCTAGGCTCTTAGCTCCAAACCACAACCACTCGCCCTTCAAAAATCCACACGTTTTGCTTCGAACCCATGCCTAGCAACAAATAGACATCCAAAGTGCTTGTTGCGACGCGCTCGCCCCTGCAGCCACTTCAGTCGACTTGAGGCTCCTCCTCATTGCCGGGGAACCAGTTTTTTTCTCTCGCTGATGCCCATTGTGGTGCCCTTTTCAGGGACGGCGATTTCGAGATTTTTCCAAATTTTCGGGCCATCCCAGGTTTACAATCACCAATTTTACAGGGGCATATTTTGGAGGGCCGTCTCTTGGGGTGCGCCCTTATCGTGCGATTTTGAAGGGCGACGAATTTATGTGTTTACTGATTGATTCGGATATTTTGCGAAAATGGATTGGGCATTCTTGTAGCGCTTTTTTCTAAAGACTTTTAAGGCGGTGTTTTTTTTTTGGTTGCACGAAAGTGAGCTAGTTCACTAGAAAAATAATTATAAGGAAGTTAGCTTTTTAAAAATCTGCTAGGATACCGCGGCGTCAAAAATGGCGACATTTCGAAATGTATGCTCTCGAAAATGCCGAAATTTCATAATGTCGAAATTACCAGGAAAACCCCCCGAATCCCATGCAAAAAATGTCAATTTCTGAATTTCGACATTAAAAAATTTCGACATTATAGAATTTCGGCATTATGATTTTCGACATTCTGATAGCAAATCTGGAAAACAC
>JBBGBA010000513.1:0-23754 GCA_038088335.1 Mesorhabditis sp. LJ9110 | reverse complement strand
GGTACTATTTTTGGTGCTCTTTCAGGTGCCGACATCAAAGCGATTTCGCACGGTCGTTTTCTCGCGGAATCGAGCTTGAAGGCCTTGGCAGGCACGGACGATGCGGTGGTAGCAAACGAAACGCTTCCAGAAGCCATTTAGACGAATTTTCCAGAGATTCGCCTCGACTCATCTTGTAGCATTTTTAAGGGCTTTCCAATGGTGTATAAATCATCGCGATCGCAAATTCTACGTTCCGAAACAGCGTCCGGAATACGCCAAACAGCGTTTGGATCTGAATTAAGCGTTTGGGTCTTCGAGCTGCTATTCCGAGCTAACCCGGGTCTCCCAGGTCTCGCACCAAACTTTTCCGGCACTATTTTAGATGCGCTTTCGAATGGCATGCGTCGCTACGCAGAGATTTCTCAAAAATTTTGGTAAATTCCGAAAAGTCCATGTGGTCCCCTACCTCGTAAACCATCAAAAATAAAAGTTTCAAAAATCCTAGCAACTAAACCAGGGCCTCCGGGTGGGACGAAACTGTTTTCGGTACTATTTTGGTGCTCTTTCAGGTGCCGACATCAAAGCGATTTCGCACGGTCGTTTTCTCGCGGAATCGAGCTTGGAAGGCCTTGGCAGGCACGGACGATGTGGGTGGTAGCAAACGAAACGCTTCCAGAAGCCATTTAGACGAATTTTCCAGAGATTCGCCTCGACTCATCTTGTAGCATTTTTAAGGGCTTTCCAATGGTGTATAAATCATCGCGATCGCAAATTCCTACGTTCCGAAACAGCGTCGGAATACGCCAAACAGCGTTTGGATCTGAATTAAGCGTTTGGGTCTTCGAGCTGCTATTCCGAGCTAACCCGGGTCTCCCAGGTCTCGCACCAAACTTTTTCCGGCACTATTTTAGATGCGCTTTCGAATGGCATGCGTCGCTACGCAGAGATTTCTCAAAAATTTTGGTAAATTCCCGAAAAGTCCATGTGGTCCCCCTTACCTCGTAAACCATCAAAAATAAAAGTTTCAAAAATCCTACAACTAAACCAGGGCCTCCGGGGTGGGACGAAACTGTTTTCGGTACTATTTTTGGTGCTCTTTCAGGTGCCGACATCAAAGCGATTTCGCACGGTCGTTTTCTCGCGGAATCGAGCTTGAAGGCCTTGGCAGGCACGGACGATGTGGGTGGTGGCAAACGAAACGCTTCCAGAAGCCATTTAGACGAATTTTCCAGAGATTCGCTCTGGACTCATCTTGTAGCATTTTTAAGGGCTTTCCAATGGTGTATAAATCATCGCGATCGCAGATTCCTGCGTTCCGAAACAGCGTCCGGAATACGCCAAACAGCGTTTGGATCTGAATTAAGCGTTTGGGCCTTCGAGCTGCTATTCCGAGCTAACCCGGGTCTCCGAGGTCTCGCACCAAATTTTTTCCGGCACTATCGAATGGCATGCGTCGCTACGCAGAGATTTCTCAAAAAATTTAGGTAAATTCGAAAAGTCCATGTGGTCCCCGTTACCTCGTAAACCATCAAAAATAAAAGTTTCAAAAATCCTAGCAACTAAACCAGGGCCTCCGGGGTGGGACGAAACTGTTTTCGGTACTATTTTTGGTGCTCTTTCAGGTGCCGACATCAAAGCGATTTCGCACGGTCGTTTTCTCGTTTCGTGATGGCATGCTAAAACGCGCTCGATTCGAAAAATGACCCTGGCTACTTGGCCCAAAAATCAGCTCTCTGGCCTTGTTTTGCACTATGCCTCGTAACTTTCTGATTTACCACCCAAAATCAGTTATTTTTTACAAGCTATCTTACAATCACCTCTAGAAGGCCCTCAAATTGAAAAATCGTCAATTTATGGAATTTTGTGATGGCATGCTAAAACGCGCTCCACGTGGGTTACTGTAGAAAACCGAAATTTGCGATTTTCGTGGTGGTTTTGCCATGGAATCGCTTCAATCTTTTCGGAAAACCAATAGTAGCAGTTTTTGGACCAATTGACCAAAAAATTTACAAAATTCTGCCGCAGAATTAAAAAATCAGTTGTTAGTCTTTTTCATGAATGTTTGTGGATAGTACGCTCTCGTATTTGGCAGTAAGGTGCCCCTGCTTATTGGCTAACAACTCAGAAAATTTTAGCCGAATCAAGGCTAGGGGCCCCGAGAAAAGCGGGAAAACGAAACCTACAGTACCCCGCTGGGGCACGTTTTAGCAAGCAATACAAAAATACCATAGATTGTGGTGGAATTTGGTGTGGGATCCCAGATTAATATTTGGATAGGTCATTGACAAAATATCCGCCATAGGCAGCGAGTTATAAGCGAGTTATGACTCAAAGAACAAAAATAACGCAAAATCGCGAAAATTATTTTGCTTTTATAAATGAACCAGCGCCCAAAACCCGCTTCGCGGGCCTTGGGCGCTGGAATGCGGCCTTTGCATGAGAAATTTGACTTTCCGATAACTTGGGTCCTTCGGATCCCCCCCACCCGACCACACACGCGCGTGCAACATGCAAGAATGAGGAAATTTGTATTTTTTGGAATTATGCAAAGTAGCCCTCCCTGGCGCCGGACACACACACACACAGAGATACGCGACCAAATTATATAAGGTAGGATTGACCTCGATAAATTCTAAGATTTTACCATTACATTTTTACAAATTTATACTATTTTTAGGCCAAAAATCAGAATTTTCTCACCACCCGTTCCAGAACGCACAATTTTCGGTCGTAACCAGCGTCAATAGTACAGTTTCGTACTCAAAAATCGAAAAAATCAAGTTGTGTTAAATCTTCATGCCCAACATATTTAAGCATTCTGGCATGGCAACGTACCTTCGATTCTCTACCATTCGCGAATTATTTCGACCCAAACTGTGGCCGTTTTTTGCACACCCTGTACACTAATGGTTCGCTACAAATTGATTGGCCAAATATTCCGGACCCGTGGCATATCGGAAAGCATTTGATCCAAAATCTACCCTATACAATCGGACAAGTAGTTATAGTATCCGCCGTACTTAATGGATTGGCCAAACTACTCCCGTGGATTATCAAATGCCTACTTTAAGCAACAAGCCAAAAATCGGCAATCAAGCTACTAGTAAAAATTAGAAGCTTTTTCTCCCGCGCAAAACGAAAACCACCCCCTATTCTTTTTTTTTTTGAGAATTCGTTTTCCAAGTAAGGTTTAGTTTTTACTCCTTAATTTCCTTTTCATTAGTGTAAATTGGCCTAAGCTCATACAAAACCTACTCTTTAATTGCAGGAATTCGAAATGGCGATGATGCGGTACCTGGATGAGTTGCACGAGCATGGCCCTTTCGGTTACGCACCGTTGATAATCCCCCGAACCACCCTAACACCACCAATTGGAGGGGGGGGGGGAGCCTCGCCACTGAATACAAAGGCGAAGAATCGGGAGGAAAATAGATGGAGACGAGAGGCAACGGGGAGGAAACCGATGTTGTGCTTTTTCGTTAAAAGCCCAACCACCCCACCACTCGGCATTTCGCGGCGGCCCCCAATCTCGCAACTAAAGATGCGAATTTAATGGCCTTCCTACCGGAAGGCCAATTTCGACCCTTTTTTCCCCGTTCCTTTTCCCTCGCGGGAAATACGGGAAGGTGATCAGCCCCGGGGGGCTTGATCACGTGATCAGCCGTGCAGCCGGGATCAACCGAGGAACCCCGATCGACTCCGAGACGGAAACAGCGGTGTTACAATTCGCCCCCACCCGAACCCCCATCGCTCGACTGAGAGACTAAGCCGAGCCCCAGATCACTACCAGTTTTTGTGCCCACCATGCTGTATTTAAGCCGGGCCCGCGAGGAACCGGCACTTTCGACTACCCAAGTTTTTCCTTGTACCCCTGGCCTTCAAGGCCATCGTCGTCACCTTGAATTTGCTGCTCTTTTAGTATTCTTTTCACTATTTTATATGCGATAAAAGTATTCTATAACTAAAACAATATTCCTACGATTTAAAAACTCAAAAGCATTCTACCGGAGACGTGAGTTTGAATTTCTGTAAAAATACATCGCCCAAACGATCTATTGGATGAGAAATGCCATGTATGCCGTGAAACTTTATTCGAAACTCAACAAGTAAAACATAAACAATGGAACAACTATAACAATAAAAATTAACAACAACAACAAAAATTCTCCGTAATTTCTCAACGACGTCCATCCCATTCCTTTTAAATTGCACAAAAAGCTGCCCACACGGGATGTGCAAGCAGGCCTTCCAGGGTGGTGGGTGCGCCAGTGGTCTTTCTGCGGAAGAAGCTGAGGAGGTTTGCGGCGGCCGGATGAGCTTTCTAGAACAGTTTCGAATAAGAGACGGCCTATGCTGAGGGGCAGTTTTTAGGGAAAAACCCTGTACATGGCGTCCGCCCGGGGGCTTTGGACGCCATGTCCAGGGTTTTCCAACAACAGGGTGTACACGGGACAACCAAGTCGCGATTGTCGCGCGCGAGTCGTGCAAGAGACGCGCGCGAGACGGTACGGACTCGCGACCTTGCCGCGACACAGCCTCGGCGCGCCTCGCGGTCATGTCGTGCACGAGTGGCGCGCGAATCGTGCACGAGCGCGCGCGACGTCGATAGGTGACAAATGGGCCCGCAACCGAATATTTCGTCATAGAAACCTTAGAAGACTGTTTTGCTACAGGAGGCCCTCGATTTGGGGGAAAGTAATCGCTACTTCTTTCGCTCTGCGACTCGAAAAAGGGTTCGTGCCACCCGGGGCCTCGTCGCTTCGGATGGGTGCGAGCTCGTAGGGTTTCGAAATCGGGGCGCCCGAGGAGCGCGAAGCGCCCAGGCGCCGCGATTTCGAAAGTGTGGAGCGGCAGTCCATCCGAAGCGACGGCCCACTTTGCCTGACACCCTCAAGAGGTCTGGCAAGTCTCGGCATCGGGTAAGGTTGAAATTAATTCGTATTGTATTGTATTTGTATTTTATCCAACCATTACAAAACAAAACTGGCGGTGATTATGATTCTGAATTACACAAATTCCTCTGAAATCTGATTTTGAACCCAAATCAAATTCTGAATTTAAATGATCCTACTATATAAAAAAGTAGTGTATGTGTGTCTGTGCCACTTTGCATCCACTTCAGTATCGTTGTTCCAGTAGTATCTCCATAGGGGAAGGAGCTAGGGGTAAGTACGATATGTCATTAGGTGCGTAATGGCCTTGCGACTGCATACCAAACGGGTTTTTTTAAAAATTACCCCTTTTCAGGGTTGGTCACACTGGACCCCAATCGGATCCGGTCCGGTCCGGGGGGCGGTCCGGTCCGGTCCGGTCCGAAATTTCCATCCGGACCGGACCGGACGACCGACCGGACCTGTCGGTCCGGGCGGCCGAGGGTTTTGATTTGCTAGGAGAAACGGAATTGCAACATGCAAATTCGGATTGCAAAAGAGTGGCGTACGAAAAAATGACGCAATGTGGAATTCGCTTAATCAAAATGTATAAAATTATTCATTCCCCCTTAATTTTTGGATATATAAGCGACGGATCGTAGCCTAGATGTGGAAAACAATGTAAAATTCTGGGAGAGTAGTATTTTGCATACAAAATTTTCCATATCTAGCTCCTGAATCATGTCCTCTGGGTTCAGACCGGACCGGACCGGTCCGGTCCGGTCCGGTCCGAAATTCTCGGATCCACTCGGACCGATCCGGACCGGACCGGACCGCGGACCGTCCGCGGACCGGATCCTTTGTGACCAACCCTGCCCCTTTTCGATATTAAATGAAGTTTTTGTAAAACCCTCTTTGTTAGCAATTAATTAGCATAGACCGGAAGTGGGGGTCGTTTATATAAAGGGGGAGAAGGGGTGGTTTTTCATTTTTTTGTCATATGATTTCAGGATAATTATGAAAAGCGAAGGATAAAATGGGGTTAGACGGGGCCAGGGTTGAAAAGCCGCCAAGCGGCTTTTCAACCCTGGTTTAGATTAATATCTGTTGCACCGCAAAATTCGGCCGCAATGTTCGCGCCGCAAAAGTGATCGCCGCCAAGTTCGGGGAGCCGTTTCGAGAACCCTGCGCCAAGTTAGCGCAATGCAGATCCCGACAAAAACTGACTTACCTTGTCAATCTTTTCCAGCAGATTTTTTGCCAAGTACACGAGCCACATGTAGTTGGTCTGCGGCGCGAAATTTGCCCAATTACGCCTACAAGAAAATTTAAGCAGAATGTGAACACAAACCGGACCACTTCTCGGCTGGCTATATACACACTTGCTTGCGGGGCCATGTTGCCTTCAAATAATTCTGGATCCGCCCCGAGGTCCGTGTAGAAGATTTCTCCTGAAAATAGTTGTTTAATCCAAGCAGTATTAAGATTTTTGCGCCACTTCACTTGATTGGCGATCTATTAAGAATATACCTTGGTGCTCGAGCCTTGACAAAGTGAAATCTATTAATACGGCGCGGATCCCGTGAGTGTTGACCGCAAAGTCGTGTCCGGCGACTTGAAAGACTTGTAGAGTTTCGGACGTTTTGGCGATCAGTACGTTTCCCAGATGCAGGTCACTAAAATACTGGATTCCAGGCAGAAATGGCGGTAATGATGGAATGATTGTCAGCTGATAGTCAGCCAAGCCAGCCGCTAATTTTCGCTGGTCGAGAATTTTTGCATACAGTGTGGTCCAAACAGAGAGTGAAGTTCGCACTGTCAAACTGTCCCAACCCCCACCCCCATCGGCATTTGACCGTCTTCTTTATTTTTACCACCGACGGGGACTCATAAAAATCCTGTGCAGCCAAATTTGCAAAGCAAAATATTATAAAAAATAAATAGGTTACAACTAAATTTTTATTTTGCCGATTTCACTAGGATTTAGACGGATTTCGACCTCGAAATGTTTGGCAAAAATGGTGAGGGCGCTTTTTCCACCCGGAGAAATTTTTTTATTTACGAAATTGACGTTTAAATTCCGGCTTTTCATCACTTGGTACTGTTCTATTTCGCGTGGGGGAAAAAACTGTGCGGGGGGAATTTTCTTCGTTTTGTTTGTTTTGTTGTTTTGTTACTATTTAATAAAACATTTTTTAGATGAAATTAAAACTCTTAGTATATTTTTGGATGCTCTATCGAATAACGGTTTCAAAATATCGAAAACCTGGTGAAGATGCCGAAAACTAACATTCCGGCACCAGTTACAATAGTTTTTTTGTTTTGCTATAACTTTTTTAAATTACAACCAGGGTTGAAAAGCCGCTTCGCGACTTTTCAACCCTGGCCCCGTCTCGGACCCCATACTATTCTGCCCTTTGCATAATTGTCCTCCATTCAGAAAACAAAAAGAAATGAGAAACGCTCCCTCTCTTCCCTTATATAGGCGACGGCCCACTTGCGGTCTATGCTAATTATTCCTAACAAAGAGGTTTTTACAAAAACTTAAATTTAATAGCGAAAATGGCTAATTTTTAAAAATCTGGTATGTGACCCTAGACCATTACGCACCTAATGACGTATCATACGTAGCCTAATACCCGTCCCTTCTTGAGATATCCTCCGGACAGACAGACGGAAGTGGATGCAAAGTGGCACACACACACACAAACACACAAACACTATTTTTTTTATATATAGTAGGATATTTTTGGCTAAAACAAAAACCATGAGTATCTTTTTTGACGCTCTATCGAACCGAAAATAGCGCAAAGATGGAAGTTTCCGCGAAGCATATTCCCCCGGCCCGCGAAATAGAACAGAACCCAGCACTTTTTATTCTCAAACCAGGATTGAAAAGCCGCGTAGCGGCTTTTCACCCCTGGCCCCGACTAGGCCCATGATATTTTACACTTTGCATAATTCGAGCCGCCGTCCCGAATCCTACTATCCTACTATATATAAAAAAAATAGTGTTTGTGTGTGTGTGTGTGTGTGTGTGTGTGTGTGTGTGTGTGTGTGTGTGTGTGTGTGTGTGTGTGTGTGTGTGTGTGGTGTGTGTGTGTGTGTGTGTGTGTGTGTGTGTGTGTGTGTGTGTGTGTGTGTGTGTGTGTGTGTGTGTGTGTGTGTGTGTGTGTGTGTGTGTGTGTGGTGTGTGTGTGTGTGTGTGTGTGTGTGTGTGTGTGTGTGTGTGTGTGTGTGTGTGTGTGTGTGTGTGTGTGTGTGTGTGTGTGTGTGTGTGTGTGTGTGTGTGTGTGTGTGTGTGTGTGTGTGTGTGTGTGTGTGTGTGTGTGTGTGTGTGCATTTGCATGCAACTTCCGTCCGTATGTTCCAGTCGTGGTGCGTTATGGTCATGACACGACTGCATGTATATGAGATTTTTAAAACTCAGCTGTTTTCGATATTAAAATTAAGTTTTTGTGAAAATCTCGCTCGGTCTCTTTGTTAGAAATCTATTTGCATGCACCGGAAGTGGGGGAAGCCTATATAACGACGGAGAGGACGCGCTTTTCATTTTTCTGCACAGGAATTCAGGTGTTTATGCAATGTGACGAAATATGGGCGGTAAGACCGGGGCCAGGGTTGAAAAGTCGCGAAGCGGCTTTCACCTGTAGGTATCAAAGATACTTGTTTTTGACCTATTGCGCAGATGTATTCATGCCAGTAAGCATAAGCATCTTGTAGCCTTGAAAAGAGCATCTTTCTGTAATCAAAATTCATGGTAGACTTTTATGCAGTAAACAGCACCATTCATGCAATTCATCACTTTCCATGCTTGGCTTGAAATTACATGGCAATTCTCATGTAAATCGTTCTTTCATCCAAAATGACGTGCCAAAAAATGTCGTTGAATATTGCAATCGACAGACATTTTATCGAAGTTTTGCTGTTTAGCACTCCAAAATGATCAATGCTATAAAATTTTGGTCTTGACAGGTTGATTTGAAAAACGTTTATTTACTACATGCAATTTGCAACTCAAAGCATTAAATGATCAAATTTTTGATATTGTTTTGGCTGTTTATCATCAAAAAGCTCATATCATATAAAGATTTATGTTACACAGAAAATACGTCTTCAAGGCAGATATAGCTAGCTAGGCATGAAAATCATCTGAATAAATCAAACTGGTTATTTTGATACGCACTGTATAAAAAAATAGTGTCTGTGTGTGTGTGTGCCACTTTGCATGCTGTGTGTTCCGCGTGTTCCAGTCGTATCTCATGAAGGGGGGCAGTTAGGGGTATGTTTTATACCTCATTAGGTGCGTAATGGCCTTGGGATGACTGCACACGCATAAAATTTTGAAAAAAATCGGTGTTTCGATGTTAAAATTAAGTTTTTTGTTGAAAAATCGCGAACCCTCTTTGTTAAGAAAAAATTAGCATACGCCGGAAGTGGCGGTAGCCTATATAAGAGAAGAGAGGACGCGTTTCTCATTTTTCGTCTCGAAAACGCGTGAATTATGCAAAGGGTAGAATATCATGGGATCAGACGGGGCCAGGGTTGAAAAGTCGCGAAGCGGCTTTTCAACCCTGGTAAAAACTGAAAAGCGCTTGCCCTCCACCCTTTATATAGGCTCTCCCCGCTTCCGGTGTATGCTAATTGATTCCTAAAAAAGAGGCCGAGCGAGATTTCACAAAAAATCAGGATGTTCACGACTTGATTCAGGTATTCCTTGATATTCAGGACAAAAAACAATTTCACGCTATTTAGACCAGCCTACAGGGTGCGTCAAAAAAAGAACGAAGTTTGCACCAAAATTTCTCGCTTGTCTTTGAGAATCGAAGGTACGTTACCATGCCAGAATGCTTAAATATGCTGGGCATGAAGAGATAACACAGGGTGATTTTTTCGCTTTTGGAGTACGAAACTGTACTATTGACGCTGGTTACGACCGAAAATTGTGCGTTCTTGAATGGGTGGTGAGAAAATTCTGATTTTTGGCCCAAAAATAGTATAAATTTTTAGAAAGGTAATAGCAAAGTCTTAGAATTTTCCGAGGTCTATTTCATGTTTTACAAGCAAAACAATTTTCGCGATTTTTTTGTTATTTTTCTTCTTTGAGTCATAACTCGCTTAGAACTCGCTTACCCAAATATGAATCTCGGATCCCACACCAGATTCCACCATAATCTATGGTATTTTTCTACTGCTTGCTAAAACGTGCCCCAGCAGGGTACTGTAGGTGTAGTTTTTCCCGCTTTTCTCCGGGCCTCGAGCTTCGATCCGACTAAAATTTTCAGGGTGGTTAGGCAATCGGTTGTGGCACCTTGCTGCCAAATACCAGAGCGTACTATCCACAAACGTTAAGAAAAAGACTAACAACTGATTTTTTATTTCTGCCACAGAATCTTGTAAATTTTTTGATCAGGTACCAAAAACTGTTACTATTGCTTTTACCGAAAGATCGAAGCGATTCCGTGGCAAAAACACCCCGAAAATCGCGAATTTCGGTTTTCTACAGTAACCCCGTGGAGCACGTTTTAGCATGCCATCACGACCAGGGACGTAGCGTAAGGTGGGCCCCCTGGGCCCGGGCCCCCCCTCCCCCAAAATCGGCCGGGGCCCGAAAATTTCATAAAGGGGGACCCTTATGATTTTTATTTTCTCAAAAATTTTGCTGCCTGCGGCGCTATTTTTTCACGTTTTTACTGCTATTTGTGGAGCTATATAGCCTTCTTTCCAAAATTTTTCGCCTGCGGCGCTGTTTTCTCGTTCATTTTTTGAGTTTTTCGAAAAAAGGTTTCGGGGCCCCCGAAATTTTTTTCTGGCTACGCCCCTGATCACGACATTCCATAAATTGACGATTTTTCAATTCGAGGGCCTTCTAGAGGTAAGTAAGATATCCTGTCAAAAATCACTGATTTTTGGTGGTAAATAACAAAGTTACGAGGCCAAGTGCAAAGCCAGGCCAGAGTGCCGATTTTGGGTCCGAGTAGTCGGGTCAATTTTCGAATTTTTAAAAATAAAAAACCATCTATTATGGATACGATTTTAGCTTTGACTTTATTATTTACGCCTGTCGAATTCCGGAGCAATCTGATTCAAAATTATGGTGACAGCCAAAAATGTAGCCAAAGCCATA
This sequence comes from Mesorhabditis sp. LJ9110, assembly GCA_038088335.1. Taxonomy (NCBI): domain Eukaryota; kingdom Metazoa; phylum Nematoda; class Chromadorea; order Rhabditida; family Rhabditidae; genus Mesorhabditis; species Mesorhabditis sp. LJ9110. The sequence goes on along the minus strand of JBBGBA010000513.1, from coordinate 12,774 downwards.
TTTCGGGTTTTAATGAATTTTCTTGGCGCCAACGGTTGGGCAAATAAATTCAAGAACCTGGCTTTAAGATGCGCGACTCAAATGGTATCAGATAAAAATAAAACGATAATTTTTACAGCGCGACTAAATTTTATAAAATGGTGACATGATTCGGAAAAAAAGCGCGAACCAACCGTTTTGGAAGCCCTAAAAGACGCCCTTCCAAAGAGGTACGGTAGATTAAAATTTTGTAGATGATAGACAGGGGCGTAGCCAGAAAAAATTTCGGGGGCCCCGACAAAATTTGTCCGAAAACTCAAAAAATTAACGAGAAAACAGGGTCCCATGGCCAAGGCCTAGCTGCGAGTCCAATCCGCAAAACAAGTGCTCCGGGCGGGGATCGAACCCGCATCCTACGGCTTTCGAGTCCGATGCTCTCCCTATTGAGCTACCGAAGCACGCGGAATGCCTCTCTCGGGGCAGCTAGCTATCCATGCCGGCCCCTCACATCCGACCTGGGTACGTCGCCGAAAATCGAAAAAATCAATTTGATCTAAATCGGAGTTCCAGACACTTTTAAGCATTCTGGCATGGTAACGCATGGTGAAATATTCCCAAAGTCCGGAACAATTTTTTTGGACACCCTGTAGCTAAGCAAAGAAAATAACTGAGTCCTCTTAGGCAATTTAAAAATATTTTTCCAAAGTTGGGTTTCGAGACCTCGAAAAATCCATTATCGATCTGGAAATTTTTTTTATGCGACTGTCTATAGCCCATAGGTATTCTACAACGACTTATTTTGAAGTTTTGGCCATAGGTTTCTGTAATTTTCGAAATTTACAAAATTTCCCCATACAAAAGTTCATTCGTCTAGAACTCGTCAACCAGATCCTAACAAATTCTTAAATTTTGTGGGTGCATATCTACTACCTACATTAACTTAAATAGTAAAAATTAGAACCCAGCAACCACAGGCAACTGAGTAAAATGTAAATTAAGTTTTGCGGAACGCACATTTTTCGGGTGTCATTTGTATGGGTACGCCGCCAAAAACCGAAAAAATCAAGTTGTGTAATATCTTCATGCCCAGCATATTTGGTTCTATACCGGTAACGGGGACTATAAAAAAGATCGGGTACTATAAAAAAGATCGGGTACTATAAAAAAGATCGGGTACTATAAAAAGATCGGGCCATTGGCCGGAATTGTGGCCATAGATTTCCCGAATTTTCATTAAGGTCCACGGTTCGAATCGTGGACTATAGAATCGGGATTTCAGCTGATTATGGTCCCCGATTCCGACAGGCGCCAAAAGCGGGGATTTACGCAGCGCAGATGCCTAGAATCGCTGGTTAAGGTGTTTTTACGCAACTGTGTTCACAATAAATATTATTAATACTTTATTTAACCAAATTTAGACTGTTTGCCGTTGAAATGTGGTATGGTTTGAGTTTATCTTGCCTAGAATAGCATTTCAAGTTGTTTTTAGGCATTTATATTCACCATACGGATTTTTAAGACTTGTATTTTGCAAACATTAGACATTTGAGCTTTGATTGTGGCTCTAATCGGTTCAATGCAACTCCTGGCAATAACCTGATCAACGCTTCTGGAAAATCTAAGCTATGCCTGAGCCTGATTAGCTCCATTGAAGCCAAGCCGAAGCCTAACAGCAGCCAAGTTAAGCCTGGCTGTAAGCTAGCCATCTATATAGCGTAGCCCTAGATAGCGCTATTTGTGTTTTCAAAGGGATTCCAAGTTACTTGGACTTGCGCTTAAATTGAAGCCTAGGCTTTAGTTAAGCATAATTATGCAACAACTGCAGTTAAACGCAGTAACTTAAACCGTGTGTCTTGTAGCTCGTTACCGTCAACGTTGTACTGTACCCCTCAGATGGTTCAGCACCAGCCATTCCTCATGCAAATTAGAAAGATACGTTAAACTCGTCAAAAGCGCAATTGTCCGGAACTCGAACAAACCATAAAACTAAACAAAAACAAAAACAAACAAAACTCAAACCATACCACATTTCAACGGCAAACAGTCTAAATTTGGTTAAATAAAGTATTAATAATATTTATTGTGAACACAGTTGCGTAAAACACCTTAACCAGCGATTCTAGGCATCTGCGCTGCGTAAATCCTCGCTTTTGGCGCCTGTCGGAATCGGGGACCATAATCTAGCTGAAATCCCGATTCTATAGTCCACGATTCGAACCGTGGACCTTAATGAAAAATTCGGGAAATCTATGGTCCACAATTCCGGCCAATGGTCCACGGTATCTCCTATGGTACCCGATACTTATTATAGTACCCGATCTTTTTTATAGTACCGGATATTTTTTATAGTACCCGATCTTTTTTATAGTACCCGATCTTTTTTATAGTACCCGATCTTTTTTATAGTACCCGATCTTTTTTATAGTACCCGATCTTTTTTATAGTCCCCGTTACCGGTATAGAACCGCATATTTAAGCATTCTGGCATGGTAACGTACCTTCGCTTCTCAAAGACAAGCGAGATATTTTGGTGCAAACTTCGTTCTTTTTGACACACCCTGTAGTTTTTCGTGTTTCGTCGAAATTTCAAAAATTTGCCTTGGCGCAAAAGTGCATCTATTTTTTTATAAATTTTGTGGTGGTCAAGCGCCTTTAATTTTTACCGCGCTCGTAGCTAGAAACTGACGCTTTAATCTACCGAAATCAAGAATTTTACGAAGTTGTGGTTCTCATTTTGGTCAAAAAAATAGAGTATTTTTGGTCGAAAAATCGATATCTCTTATGAAGTACTGCCCAAATGCCTAAGCACAACTATTCAAAGATCCTCAAAAAAGCATAACCCAAGCATACCGGTGCTCGAATTTGAACGCCTCTTCGGCTTTTCGCAGAGAAAACGCGACTTGTTGGAGAGTTGCAAACCGCTGTCGATCATCTGTGAAGTTGAAGCCTTCCAATTCGGTGCCACCATCTTCTTGCTCAATCAGCAGGAAGTAGCCCTGAAAAGGACGATATTAATTTGAGCCTCAAACCCTTGAGTTATACTGGGTATTTTGCGGGATGGCAAGCGTTTCACGGGAATGCATTCATCTCGCATAATTTTCATTTAGCATAACTTCACCTCGCCTAATTTCATTTAGTATATTTTCGTTTGGCATAACGATCACATCATCTAACGTTCATTTTCATAATTATCAGCCAAGGCTAGTATGGTGCTTAAGTCGATTAAACTGAGTTTTTTCAAAAACATCCCGGAAGTTTGGCAGGGACGTAGGTAGCGTAATGTCGACCCCGTGGGCTCGGTGTCCCCCACCCGACGTCGGTCGTCTGGCAATTTTTTTAAAATTTTTATTATTTTTCAGTGCCGTTCTGGATGTTTCGATAAAAGAACGCTTAAAAACAAATAAACATTTTTCAAGTTTAAAAATGCGACCCCGGCCCCATCCCCGATACAGATACATATTCTCCCTGGCGCGCTAGTTTTTACAGTTTTAAGACTGTTTTTAGAGCTAAGCAGCACGTTGTTCTAAAATATTCACCTTAATAAGGTTTTGATCCGAAAAGAGGTATCAAAAAGTGAAATAAGGTGTCAAATCCGATATAAGGTATCAAAGCCGAAATCAGGTATCAAAAACTGAAATCAGGTATCAGATCCGATATTCAGCATCAAATCCGATATGAGGATCGGATCGAGCCGCGGGCCGGGACCGATATAAGGTATTAACACTCACAAGGAGACGTTTTTGAGTGTCGTCGGGACTTTCGCATGGGACCAAGCCTATCTTGTGCAGAATTTTACGCTGATCCCGACTATGGAAATCGTTTTTGCGCAATAGCCATTTCTCGAAAGTTATGAACGATTTAAACCCAAAAACCACCCAAATCCGCTTTTTTCGATACACACACTCTATTTTTTTATATATAGTAGGATCCGTTGATGTCAACAATTTTTGTAACCTAGTGTCCCCCCGAGTGTTTAGAGAGCACATATTAAGTGAAATTAGGGATTCGCTGCCGGAAGTCGATGCAAATCTTTGCAAAGTCCAAAAAGATAGCCGAAAAAAACCGTTAAGGATCGCGTAAAAATAGTATTTTGGCGATAACTCGCAAACTGTTATAGCGATCTGGCTATAACTCAGCATTGTGGTTATTTAGGATCCGATACACCCTTTTGCATTTCTGATTTTTTTCTGAATAAGTTGCACCAACTGGCTTCCTCCAAAACCTGTTCCGAAGCCTTTTATGCCTATCGCCCCATACATTTTATTGACAAATGGAGCGTCGCGCTGCTTAGGCCCTTATTGCGGCCACCCGTATTTAACGCTTATTTCACGTATTTCACGCCTCCTAAATAACGCCCCCTTTGTTCGCGCCCCCTGTATTTAACGCTCTCCTGTAAATAACGCCCTGCAAAACGAGTTTTTCCTGTAAATAACGCCCTTTTCTGATCATTTGGAGGGCGTTAAATACAGAAGGGCGTTAAATACAGGGGGCGTTATTTACAGGGGGCGCGAAATAAAGGAGGGCGCGAAAGGGCGTGAAGGCGTTAAAGACGGGTTGCCCCTTATTGCCGGAAATTCTGGGCTTGAAAAGGAAGCAATAGGCTAGCGTAATGGGGCTCGGTGGGGCGGGGTACTGTAGTTAGGGCGCCGGGGCGCGCGATAGCTTCCCGTCAGCAAGTGGCCTTTGTAAGATTCACCGACCGTGAAAAGGCCACACCCAAAAAATTAGTTAAGTTATAAACCTGTATAGCTTGGCTATACACTTGTATAGCCAATATCTATCCAATTTTAACTTTGATGCTCAAGAAAATCGAAAACGATAATGGTACCCTGATTTTGATGAAAACCCCTACCATAATTGACGTATCCCTTTCAAAATAAAAGTCCGCAGCAAATTTTGAAAACTGATTCGGAATCAGCGAAAAATTCTGCATATGATGCGCTTCTCCCGAAACGAAACCCCAAGTTGAGTAAAAACATTTTACAGTTAGAAACGAGTTAAGGGCCGCTCGTCCCTTAAATTTAAAATTCGACCGGTGTCGTCCTTATCCCTTTAAGCCCGACCAGTACAAAAACGGTTATTTTGACAGAAACGAGGCCATTTGTGAGATTCCTCTACTCAGCTCCAATAATCCATACCTTTTCAGCAACTATGGTGGCCGGCTCCGCGGGATTACTATCCTCGTAAGCCTGTCGAGCTTGACGTAGAGCCGCAGGGATCGGGCCTGTAACACAAGTTTGTTCACCCATGTAATGCACGAAAATACTTTTGAATTTTGCTCAAGGCTTCAGCCAGCAAATCCCACCAAACGACCAAAAGAAGGACCAAAACTTACCACGGACTACGCGAATGCGATTCGTGGCGACGAAGTTCGCTTCATCGAGGGTGTTGAGGGCCATCGATATCGCGGCCTAAAATTTTACCTTTGCGGAGAATTTCATAATACTCTAAATAATTTTAATAATGAACCAGAGAGTCGCGAAGCGGCTTCTCCCCTGCCGGTTATATATAAAAATAAAATTTGTGTGTACATTCATTTGCCAGAAGACCGCTGTGACGGTGTTCTGGACCGCTTTTTCATTTTTTTCGAACTGGCTTTGTATGCAAATTGATAATTATCATACGGGGTCGGCCGGTTTGGTGGGTGGGTGGGACCGAATTGGTGGAACCGATTTGGTATCATAATGTCGAAAATCATAATGTCAAAATTTCATAATGTCGAAATTCAGAATGTCGAAATTTACATAGGCTAATATTACCGGTGAAACCGCCAAATCCCAATCAAAAAAAATTTTCCACATTATATTTTTTTATCTTATCTCACGACAACATTTTTTGCCTAGAATTTGGGGACTTTACCGGGAATTTTAGCTTACGTAAATTTCGACATTCTGAATTTCGACATTCTGACATTTCAACATTATGAAATTTCGAGCCGAGCCCCCCCCCCGCCCCGAAATCGGCCGAAGGCCGAAAAGTTTATAAGGGGTTATAAGTTTATAAGTTCTTATGATTTCATTTTTCCAAAAAAAATTTTTGCCTGCGGCGCTGTTTTTGGCTGTTTTTAACACTTTTTTTAGTGTTATAAACCCGTGTTTTCAAAAATTTTGCCTGCGGCGCTACATTTTTGGTCGATTTAGCAAAAATTTGGCGCCCCCCGAATTTTGGTTTACGCCCTGCCCGGGGAGGATCTTAAACTGCAATTCCTGAACCTGCAATACATACCTCACACACCGCGCTAGACAGCAACGCCTTGTCGTCCGGGTGCAGTGGTATCAGCTGAAAAGTGGAGTGTAGTGACAACGGCAAGATAGCGATAGACGAAATAAATCCCGGCAAACGTTAACTTTTTTTTCGTTTCGTTCGTTTTGCCACTTCTGTTTTTTGCCTTTCTTTACCTTTGGCGCCAAAAACAATAGCTTCCTATTTTTGCGCTGTACAAAAATAGCGCGATAAAATGCAGAATTCTCTGGGCTATCGGCCGATCTAGAGGGTAGATCAGAAAATTGTTCCGGGGTTTGTCCCCGAATACCTCGAGAATTAAACATATTGATCATGCGTTACCATGCCAGAATGCTTAAATATGATATGTCAGGACTAGAGAACAAGACCAACTTGATTTTTTGGACATTTTAGAACAGCCACCTTGGATTATTTTGCGATTGTCATGAGCGATTTCAAAAAACCTTGCCTGGCTACAAAAACTCTAACTCGACACCTCTACGCTGTTTATGGGGAAACCTTTAGGTCAAGATTTTACGGTTGGTCTTTACTAGGGTTTTTTGCCCTACCCACTAAGTAAGTCTAAGCGGCAACCCAGTTCTTACCTTTATTATCTGTCCTTTGGCGTTACGGAAGCATTCAGCATACGAGCCCTCCGCGATTTTGGCGCTCGCTTTCCAACTGAAAATGGCAATCTCTAAGGCTAAAAAGAGTCTTTTTAAAAAAGGGCTTTTGGTTTTCGCAAAAAGAGATCAATTCTCGTGGCAGCAAAAAGTGCTAAATTCCTTTAAAACTCTGAAAAATTCCACAAAATGTGGGAACAACAAAAAGCTGCTGGCTAATTAAAATCTTAATAAACTTGGGACTGCTTTAGATTACAGGTCGGATCCACAGATTAATTTCAAGAAAATGGATCATAATATAGAAATTTATTTATAAGCCGAAACGGCTAAAAACGAGTCTGTCCCTTTTAATAAGGTGCCAGCAACTTTTGGTTGATCCCACATTTTGTGGAATTTTTCAGAGTTTTAAAGGAATTTAGCACTTTTGTTGCCACGAGAATTGATCTCTTTTTGCGAAAACCAAAAGCCCTTTTTTAAAAAGACTCTTTTTAGCCTTAGAGAGAATTTAGCCCTTTTTGCCTCAATTTTGTTGTTAAGATCATAGAATAAGTCATGGGATATTTATTCAGATGAACCCTTGTACGCAATACTTCAAAAAAAACTTGCCTGCGGCGCTTTGTAACGGTACTAAAAACCTTAATGATGCATTCGGGCCAATCGCCAAAAACGATGTTGCGGGCGGGGTTCGAACTCCGGAGCCAAGTCTTCCCAGTACAGCGTGCTAACCACTAGGCCAACCGGGAGACTGGAGGCCTGTCTTGGGGGAGCTAGACCCGCCCTGCTGACCCGGGCAAAGGGGGGCCGAGAAAGGGGAGGGTGGCGCCCCGTATGGTGAAGGTTTAAATTTATAATATCTCAAAGGAGAAGCTTTCTTTCGATGTAATTTCTTCTTTACTTTTTCCAGCATGGTCCAATGCATATTTGAGCAAAATTTCAGCCCAAACGGACATCACTAACACTTGTTTTGGCCGCAATTTAGCTTTTAAACTTAAAAATTAAATATAAATTGTTGTGTCCTTGAAGTGTGTGAAGAGCTTGATGGAATGTAGTTGAAGTATCGAATAAACAAAAGATGTTTATTCGACAAGCAGCAGACGAGGATAAATTCGGAGTGATAAAAATGGGCGATTTCCCGGGGAGAGCGGGGGGGCTTACGACACGAAATGGGGGGCGCCGCGGCGGGACCACAGGCTACGATCACAAGGGCACGCGATAGGGGGAGGCGACTAGAGTCTAGCCTTTCGCTCCACAACACCTCCCTCCTTTTAGGGAAGATTGAAAGTCGGCACATGACCAGACTGGAGGTGTGTGAGGAATGAAAAACCGAATGTGGGTACAGCATAAAAGTATCGTGAAAAGATTACACAGAATTTACATAGCAACGCGAAAAGAAAAATGCTTCTTTCATTCGTTTAGCTTAATTCTTGCGTAGGCTGAACACGGGCACCATCACATCGGAGCACGCATCTTGCGCTGGGGCTCGGGCAACTTGTCGGCATTTGGCAACGGCAGTGGCGGCGATCCCTCCTTCTCTTCCTCGAAAGATCCTTGACACATTGACGACTTGTCGGGCTTGCGGAGCTGATTGATGTAGCGCGTCCGTAGCAGTCCATTTTCCAACTTGACAGTGTAGAGGAATTTGGAGTCCTTGTGTAGAATTCTTGCGGGCATCCAGGTAGATTTATCCCTGCGCCATTCCTTAGCGTAAACGTGTTCACCTGGTGAGAAACAACGTTGTCTTGCTGGGCGGCGTCGGTGGGCAGTCCTCACGACCAGTGCGGCGGGGCTTGGGGCACGCAGCGAGCGCATTGGTGGCTTCATTTGTAGCTTGCGTCCCATGAATTCAAATGGCGGATATTCATTCGACGGTTCGGGCTTGAGCATTGCACGGAATGCATCCATCGCATCCGTATTCTTCAGCCAGTCGAGACCGAGAAGTGTGTGGCCATCGATGACGTGTCCAACACCGATCATCTCCTTCTTGTCGATGACGTACTTGCTCTCGAATGTCCCATGAACCTTGATGTCCCGTCCATTTGCGGCCTTCATCTTGAGTGACGTTGGCTTGAGCGCGGGCTTGCCGATCTTGATCCAGTCCTTCTTGTCGAGGAGGTCACGTCGGCGCCCGTGTCAACACGCATCTTCAGCGGGTGCCGTCGATCGCCACATCATGGTATAAACGATCGATGTCGTGGTCCGAAAAATTTGAACCTACAAAAACGACATTTTCTTCCGCGGGCGGTTGAACTTGGACTGGGCATTCATTATCCCAGTGTGCACCTTCACAATGTCGACATGGCCTTGTGCGCTTCTTGCGGCGGCTCATCGTAGATTGCGCGGTAGTCGGGCTTCTTGGAATTTGGGGCGGCCTTGTTGAAACGGCATGCACCTCCATTGGCAACTTGGTGTCCAGGTTGGCGTCCTTCTTTCTTGATACGAAGTGGCGAATGTGCGCGAAAACTTCGTCCAGCGTAGAGTCCGGCTTTTCCTCCATTTTGCGAAGGATCTGGCTTCGTGTCACTTCATGTTCAGCACCGGGCAGCGAGAGCAGTAGAGAAAGGGCCTTCTGTTCGTGCTCCTTGATCTCGCGCATCTTCGCCTTCTCGTATGCAAACTTCAATTGGTCCACGTGCTTGGCCAGTTCTTCCACGTCACCGCCCTGGAATTTCAATTTAGAAAATTCATAGCGAAGGGCAAAAAGTGACTTGGATGGCACGAAGATCCTCAGCAAAGTGTCCACGATCTCGGCGTATTTCAGCTCGGGCGCGGCCTTCGGCAGGATAAACTTCGTAAATCGCTCGTAGGCGGTGTAAAAGTCGCCATACCGGGCATACCATAGCTCGAACGTTGAGCGGTCCTCGTCAAAGCAAAACTTCGGCACTCGGGCCAGAATGGAGTCCCTCAGCGTTTGAAGACGAACCTTGTCTGCGGCGTCTCCATCGGTGGGCTCTTGCTTGACTTGACTCATCAACGCGGCCATGTGTTCGGTGATCAGCTTCATTTGCAGTTCGTGTGCCTGTTTGTCTTGCTCACGCTGCTCCCGGTGGCGCTCCTCATCTTGGGCACGCTGCTCACGATGACGTTCTTCCATTGCGGTCAGAACGTTTTGCAGAACTTGTTCCATTTCGGCTTCTTCTTCCTTCAGTTTCGTAGACTTCGACCTTGTGACTGGGGCCAGCTTCTTGTAGTTGTCCCTTCTTGCGTAAGTGTCGAATCACCTGCTCGCCAATTGTTGTGTCCTTGAAGTGTGTGAAGAGCTTGATGGAATGTAGTTGAAGTATCGAATAAACAAAAGATGTTTATTCGACAAGCAGCAGACGAGGATAAATTCGGAGTGATAAAAATGGGCGATTTCCCGGGGAGAGCGGGGGGGCTTACGACACGAAATGGGGGCGCCGCGGCGGGACCACAGGCTACGATCACAAGGGCACGCGATAGGGGGAGGCGACTAGAGTCTAGCCTTTCGCTCCACAACATAAATTTTTTAAAAGCCTATTTTGAAAAAACGCTTCTTCCTCACCTTCATTTACATCAAGTCGATATATGTGGAAAATTTCAGCCCAAACGGACAATGGGAAGGCACTTTTTGCCGACTACAAAGGTTTTGCGGGCATACAGACGTACAAACGCAGACCCCCCTCCCCTCGAAACGCAATTTAAATCGGCTGTTAAAATTCGAAATTTAACTTTTTTCAAAATTTTAAAAGCGTATAGTATGCAAAAAGTGTCGCCGGTTCCGATGGTGTCCTCAGTTTGGCGATCCGATGCTTGGTTCTTTTTTAAATCCGGAAAAGGACCCCAAAAGAGTCGTATGGGGGTACTCAAACTGGGGTTAGGGGTACGCCCGCTAACCCCGATTAAAGGGAGCAAGATCCGTAACCGGCGTTTAGGCTGCATGGGTCGATATACACTGCTGGACACAATTTTACGTCCACCTGATTTTTTCGGTGTTTTGGTAAGTAGGAAGGAGTGTCGCGGAAGCCACTTTTCTGCAGTATATGACACCCAAATAAGCATCTACTGGCACTACAAACATCCTCAGAAAATTTTCAGATTTTTAAAAAATTGACTTTTTGTACCCTAAAACCTCGTGTATAGGTCCGGTACAATTTGGTTCCGTACCAATACAAAGGACACCAAATAATGTGCGTAGGGTACAATTCGGCCCAAAAGCTATTTAAGCCAAAAGAGCCGGTTCTCAGGGCCTCATGCAGCAATTTCTTTCATTAAACCACTCAAATTGTTGGAAATAGTCGAAATACGAACAAATATTCCATCAAAATTGCAAAAATACCACTCGTGAGCGGCGTTATTTGCAAGAAACCGAAAAAACGAAACACACCTAATGACGGTATTACGGAATTACGGACGCTCCGTACATATGAAAATTTTCACCCGGAACTATACACGGGGAGGACCTATACACGAGCTTTTAGGGTAATAAAACTGCTCTGGCAAGTGGACAAAATTTTACGTCCACTCGCATAAATCAACTAATTTTTCCATATTTTTCAATCATTTGTTATCGCGTTTGGAGTTGGTTGCCGTTGTTTAGTGGTGGGCCACGAGAACCAGTTGTACCCCCCGGTAATGGGGGTCTGACGCCTACAGGAACATCAAAACGGAATCAGATTTTTTGGCTTGTAATTCCTAAATTCCCGTCCTGGAATTTGTGTGGGACAAAGCCTCAGTCATGCCAGAAGACGTGGCAGCCGGGGTTGATGGTTGGGCAAGGCAAAAAACCGAAAATCTGTCTGCGAATCTGCCTATCAAATCTGCGAAATAGCACGAACCAACCGTTTTGGAGGCGCTAAAAGGCAACCTTCCAAAGGGGTACGGTAGCTACTAATTGTCTACATGATAGATAGACGTCAGTCCTACACAACCAAGCAAAGAAAACACCTAGGTTCTATTTGGAACTTTAGGATTATTTTTTCAAAGTTCAGTTTCGTCACCTCGAAAAAATCCATGACCTCGTCCGTCCGAGTCCAAGACATGAAATCGAGGAAGCCGTCGAAAAACTCAAAAATTCGTGGGTCTGAAAAAATTCTTTGTGGTTTTTGTGCGATTGTATCGAGCCCATAGACATGCTAAAACAGCTTGTTTTCAGGCTTTTCCAAAATTTCTAAAATTCCGGTTGTGGGTAGGAAGTCCTTAGGTACCCACATTGTAAAATTGGAAGTGTTCGACCACCAGCAATCCAAAAAGATGCAATCGAAGTTTTGCCGGAACGCACATTTTTCGGGTGTCATTTGTATTGATACGTCGCCAAAAACCGAAAAAATCAACTTGTGTTAAAAGGCCATCCGCGAGTCACTCGAACAGGCCCTAATATGGCTTGGCACAGTTTTTTTCGACCCTGTTTTTTTGACACCATCTGAAAGAGCATGGTCGAATCAGTCGTTTGGCACTATTTTGAGAATTTTAAAAGTTTAATTTCGGGGTTAAATCGGCCGTTAAAGTTGCCAATGTCGAAAAATTTATCTCGAAAGTGACTTGAGGGAATTTGCTCAAAATTGGTGTGTATGCCTAATTTTCGACGCTGATCATTTAAATATTTTTTTACGTCGATACATGTGTTGCTTACCCGGAAACCAGCTCCCCTCCTCTTGCTACAACGCGTTTTATACGCCAAAACGCCCAAAAATTTAAAAATACGAAATCTCCGATTTGGAAAAATAAAGACAACAGATCGCATCTAGAAGACGAGCTGAAACGATTGCAAAAAAAGAGCAAAAAGAAATTCGGCTGCTGAGAGGGGGCTGGGATTGAACCCGCGCCGCCTCCGTATTGGCACGCCGACGCTCTACTCACTGCGCCACGGGCTCCAGGCGGAGGGTCCGGTTCGATTCCGCGACATTGAAATAAAGCTAATTTCTTTTTTTTTGCTCCGCTTCCGCTCGTCTTCTGATGCTCTGTTGTTTTATTTTTCCGAACCAGATTTGATTTT
>JBBGBA010000408.1:0-32810 GCA_038088335.1 Mesorhabditis sp. LJ9110 | reverse complement strand
AACTTGCTAAAAATAAATTTTAATTTATTTTTAAAGCTTGCCTGACTTTTTAACATTTTAACATATGGTTGGTTTTGCCCTCCCTTTAAAACCGCAACGACAAAACCTACCCCTGTGGCAGCAATGCACTGTGCCATACATCGATAAAAGCATTGCTCCGGTGCCGTATAGGCTACGGTAGACGCGGCGTGAATGAGAAATATTAGCAGGAATAAAAGGTGGGTATAAGCGACGTTCCTTATTTCCATGCCCTCATGTACTGAAAATGTCGGGATGCTGCGGGAGGGCTTCACGTTTGGATTATGCAAAATATTATCGAAAAAAGAGAAGAGAGATGACCGGGGTACGTCAAAAATGATTTTGCAATGGTTTGATTTACTAGGAAAATTAGCTATGTTTGTTTATTAATGATAATAAAATTCAGATTTTTTAGAGTAGGGGTGTTTGAATTGGGCGGTCAACAAGTCGATGTGCTCCCGTTCATAGAGGCCGATTATTCGTATCGGCTCGTCAAATTTTCCAAGCGTTTTCGCCCGTTTTCCAGCGTAGTCGCGACCATTCCGAGACCAACTCCCCCAAAAGCGGTAATCATTTTGTGGTCTGGGGCCGTTGTTCAACCAACTGTATCTAGTACACAATGTGCAATTTGGGCACTTACGAAATGCGCCATATTGGCTATCGCTTTTAAGGAAGAGCGAGAGAGCGAGAGAGCGAGATAGAGAGACTGAGTGAGTGAGTGAGAGAGAGCAAGATAGCTAAAATCTAGAAGCAATAAACATTTAAAACGAACCTTCCAGTAACCCTAAAAGCAATTCTCAAATCTGGCAACTCTCCAAAACCCCCTCCAAAAAGATCACATCCCGATCCTGGAAAGCACTTTCCAAGATGTCCTTGACAGCGAATTAGGTTGCCTAATGGAAAGAAACCCAAAAAACCATGCCGAAAGTTGATGGTTCTGAGAAACAATGATAATTCTACAAAAAAGACCTACGAGCCCAATTTAACCCACTCCCCCCTGCTCAACTGCCTGAAGCACCAACGAAACCCCAAAACTACTTTCCCAGGAAATTAGAGCACTGACTGGTGACAAGCGCCGGGTGAGGCGTCATATTTCGTGCGAATCTTCGGGGTGTTTAGGAGTGAGGACGTCACTTCATTCTGGTGTTTCGATGGACGGTTGTTGGGGATCAAAAGATGGGTGAGTCAATTTAAAGCACGTGCCTAGGAATAAGCCCGATCCTCAGCCTAAGCCTAAGCTTAAACCGTAATCCTAATTCTAAGCCAGTCATACGCCTAAGGCTACTCTAAGCCTAAGTCGAAGCTCAGGCGCAAGCCTAAGTTTAAGCCTGTAAAACAGCCTAAACCGAAAATATGAGTATCGCCTAAAAAACCTCGCCAAAAGGCCAACGTCCGATCTGCGAGACGCACTAGATTGATAGTGCGAATCAGGACAGGAATTGCGTAGTGAACTAAATTTGCAAGGATATCTCGTGAGAGATTTCTGACGTCAAATGGAACTTTGGTGAAACGAGCAGAGGCTTTGACAGAAATGATACGATTATTCGCGGATACTTAGACTGTCCAGAAATACAGAGAAAGACAAAATATTTGTGACGTAGAACCGAACCCGAACTCGACAAGTTCTCTGTCAGTTTGTCAAAATCAATAGCCATTTCGGGGGGAATGCGGGGTGTTCGCTACGGGGGGCTGGAGGAGAGGTGCGATGGCTGGCCGAGATGGGCGCGGACCGGAGGCCCCAACCCCCGACCAACACCCGGATGATAAAATAGGAGGGGAAAGAAGGGTAGACGTGGAGAGGGAAGAGAAAGATGGAAGATTGGTGCATGCCGTGTCCGGTTCCGGGCGGGTGTTGGAGTGGTGGGACCTCCCACGTGGGCCAGATAGGGGGGATTGGCCGGTCAAACATTGTAGGACGGTACAAAAAGTGTAACTGGCTTAGGTTTCGGAAACGTGGGCGAATTAGATGGCATTTTGGCTGTCAAATTGGAAGGAAAACGATAAGCGTCAGGGTGAGAAAAAAGATGGTAGCGGCGGATGAAAGCGAGTAAATACCTTAACGCGAATCCAGAAAATCCCGGAGCGCTTCTCAATTTTGGAAACTCTCCAAAATCCAGCGGCAGAGAAAGAGAGAGAGAGAGAGAGGGAGAAAGAAAAGAGAAGAGAAGAAGAGAGATACAGAATAGAAGACAAAGAAATACAACAGTGAGCTAAAAGACAACATCCTACCCCGCGCGATCTGCGCGCATTAATGACACACCTCATCTATGTTCTTGACTTCCCAACTCCTTTAAAATTTAAATAAATTATTATACCTTGTCCTTAACTCCAAAAATCAATACTTCCGGGCCACCGGGAGCAAAAGGTGAGACTCCCACCTCGTGTCGATGAAGGCGAGAAGTTCTGTGTTTCGTTTCTCCGTTTTTCTAGCGGTGCTACGGTCGAAATGTTTGCCAGTGGGCGAGGGCGCACACGTTGTTAATCCCATGTGTGGACATCTGTAGGGGGGCCGCTCAATACTGTGCTTACATACGCAAACAGGCTGCTGAGTTTTTGACCGGAAGGTTAAGCAGCTGTGGATTCGTGTATGAAAATAGCGTGGAAGCAAAAGCCATAAATTGCAAAATACCGAAACGTCGAAAACTCCTTGGCAACCGCGCTTGGCACTTCTTTATAACATCAATATTTTCAATAACCTTATTTAAATAAGATATGGTTGAAATTCTTGGTAAGTTTTTCCTGCTTTATTGAATGCCGTTACCATAATATCGAAAAACGGCTAAAACGCCGAAAGCTAGACTGCCCATCGGAGGTCTAAAAACGAATTTGTTTGCGCTTAGAATATTTTATATTACGTTATTTTTAAGCAAAAAAATAAACATCCAGATAAATTTTGTGATGCGCTATCAAATCCAGCAGCAAAAATTTCGAAAAAAGGGCCCGGAGGAGGATGGTGAGCCCACTCTTCCCTTAAATTTTAACCAAGATATCGAAGCCATACCCGTTATGCTAGATTACACAACTATTATAATTATTACTAATTCTTGAACACACTCAAAACAAATCGAATACAGCCGAAAAGTTTGCCCGCAGGCGGTAGACGACCAACTGAAACACAATCGGTCCACAGCACCCCCGCCGTCCCATCCACCCCATTCAATGTCAATTGGGTCCCCCCAATATTTACCCAACATATTTATCGCCACCCCCGAAAAAGTGAGTGGCCCACCACCATTCAAATCCAAATTGAACCAATTGAGCGATCAGAAAAGCACGGCCCGAAACGTGATTACAATGTGCCGGGTAAGATTAGAACTTGCTGCAAGTTCCCTATCTCAAACCAATAAAACAAGATGGAGAAACTACTGTCCTGATCTAGATCTTGAAAACTTGAAAACGCTCGGAAAAAGTGGAAAAATGGAGTGGAACTGACAATGGTGGAAAGGCAAAAGGGTTCTCATCTATCTGAAATCTAGCCTTGGCCCTGAGAGTCACGGAAAGTCGAGATGTTATCTTGTTTGTCGAACATCAAAAACCTATTTCCTGGAATTTCATCGAAAGCAAACATTTTTAACGTTGGGGTCAGTCAGAAATGGGCAATAAATAATGTGGGAATTGGCTTAAAGGGATGCTGTCGTTTAGAAGCTGGCGCGATTGACAAAACTTTTTGCTTCTATCTGTATTCTTTCTCAAAACCTTAAAAAAATAGATTTTTCAGAGCTAGGGTACTGCAAAGGAGATGAAATTTTATGTAATTTTTGTAAAAGTGATAGTTAAAAGCAGAGAATGTAAATTTCAACCATAAAATCAAATCCTGAACTACATCGAGACCTTAAAATCAATAGAAAATGTTTGGAAGCTGCGCATCAATTAAACCCTACCGACAAATAGCCCAAACCTCGAATAATCTATCGAAAACATCCATAAATTTGGTTGTTTCGTGGAGGGACACGAGGTTGATGCTGCCGTGGGGGAAGAGGGGCAAACGAGGCATCGGCTAAACCTGTTTTCGGTCCACTCTTTGTCTCTCTCTCTCTCTCTCTCTCTCTCTCTCTCTCTCTCTCTCTCTTTCTCTCTCTCCTGAAATGACTCATTGCCCCCTCAATTGTGACGTCGACAAGCTTCGACGCTCGAGTTCCAACGCGCTCCGCATATTTACTCGGAAAACTGAGCTTCTGCTGGTCTGACAATCACCTGGGGAGGGGGTGTGTTTATAAAAAGATTTATAAAATATGACAAATAAATAAACAATTGAATAACTTATGGCATAAATTACAAAACCCGGCATGTATCTTAAAGGGACGGGAAAGGGGTGGCCATGGATTACCATAATTTTTTTCGCGTTTAAGGCACCCGCGGTCCCTTTTCCTTGCGTAATTGATAAAACTGCTAACGAAACGTAAAAAAAATAGCATTATCATAGCCACGCCTTACACATCCCCTTAAAAGCAATAACAATAAATTTAAAAATTTCTAATCGTATTCCTGCCATCAGTTGCCGACCTTCATGTACTCCGCAAAGTCAATGTATCTGAAAAAGCTCAAGTTCGTTTTTTAATGCACCACTTATAGCCATTTGCAACCATCCGTACTTGGCGACCTTCTACTTTTCCCGTAAAAACCCGCTCCCAGAATTGTTTTGCTGGTCTTCAATCGTGCTATTAAGGCCAAATTACAGTGGGGAAGAGTTCAGATGGTGAACAGCATTTTGGTGCCATTTTAAAGGGTGGTTGGCGCTAAGAAGGTGTACTAGAAGTGAAGGTTAATTGTTTCAAAATCATTTCAAAACATACGCAAAGGTTCGGCGTTAAAAATATATCAGCGTCATGGATTATGCCCATTATTATACCCATAATATACCCATTTATTAAGTTTTTGAAACGTACCCATCGCCGTTGATGTCCATTTGTTCCAAAACACTATCTATCATCCGAATCATAGCATCCTCATCAGAAATTGGTGTTCCAGCACCTTTAAGCGCTTAAATTACAGAAAAGAGACGATACCTTGATCCCCTTCATGAGAATGTGTCAACGACTTCATGATTTCTATGCCGTCAATCTTCCCATCTTTGTCAAGGTCGTGCATAGAAAAATAATGGAATCTAGGCTTTTCAGATAAATTTCTGTGATTGACATACCTCCTCTGCTCTTCCGTCATCGCCTCAACATCGATTTTATTTTCAAAGTGTTGCTTGATGTGTCTAAAATTCAAGTGAACGTCATTAAAACCGTAAAACCTACGCCTCGTCTTTCATTTCAGTTTGATCGCCAAATTTGTGGACATGTTCGTCAGCAGCAGCTGCTGGTGCTGGCGTTTCATCGGCAAATGTGAGTGCTAAATAACTACGCAACTAAAAAAAAACTAAAAATAAAGAATTTTTTTGATTAATTTGAAATCGTCAAAACCTTAAATAATTTTAGAGCTCAAATAAAGTAAATTTATTACAGAAGAAAAAGCTGTGTTTTTATGTTAGTTCTTATTGTAATATTTTGCAGAATAAGTGTGACGAATTAGCGAAATTAATACTTACCAGATAAACAAAGCAAACCAGCTAGAATCCGGAGCTTCATGCCAAATTTACAAAAAATAAGCGCAGTCTACAATACGGAATTGGCAAGGGGGGACCGAAGCCAAGGATGGCTAGATAACGAAGCCGAAATGATGACGTGTATTCGGGAGGGGGCTTCCCGCTTTCGGCACGAGGGATCAATAGAAATTTGTCGGATCGCGGGGTCCGCACGGCTGGACCAACAAAAATACTTATTCATGTCGATTGATGATATATACAACTGCAGAGGTGAAAAGCTGTAGGAAAACAACTGTACTGTAAAATGCAAAGGTGATGGAATAGATTATAAAAATCGTTCGAAGAAATGCCCGTCCGTCGAAAACCACATTAGAACATCCACATAACACATAATCAGGATCTATCGCTTTCACTCCCTCTCATTCTCATTCTCATTCCGACTCTCTCTCTCTCTTTCTCTCTCTCTCTCTTTTTCTCTCATTCTCTCTCACTCTCTCTCCGTCCCTTTCGCTCTCTGTCTCTCACATTCGCTTTGTATGTCTCTCTCTCGCCCTTTCTCGCTCCCTCTCACTCTCTCAGTCTCTCTTCCTCTCTCTCTTTTCTCTAGCTCTCTCTTCCATGCTCTCTCTCGTGTGTCAATTGTTTTTTTCAATTTTGTGCTTTGTGCGCTTCCGGTGACTTGTATGTAAATTTCCCAGTAGTGAACGAGTATTACTCCCACGGGTCCATCCCCACCACCCCCCACACCGATACACGCGATCAGCCCCACTCTTTTTCCATCCGCTCTCTTTTTCTACCGGCTGAGCGACACGACCCGGTGTTTCGTTTGGGGCGCGACGACCTGTGTGGATTAAGTGATTTACCCCCGTTTCGGTTTCACTCTGTCTATCTGTCTCTCTGTCTGTCTGTCTCTCTCTCTCTCTCTCTCTCTCTCTCTCTGTTGTATACTCCTCCTTTTTTCGGCGAACAACCAGCTCGCAGGTCGTCGATCTGAAGCGGGTGTGTCCCGCAACACTTGTATGAATTTTTTTGAACGTATGGGATCACTTTCAATCTTCATCAATTTGTATGAAGTTCATTTTAAAGAAGTTATTTTCCTTTGCTGTTTTTTCTAAGTATAGAAACAGTTTTTCATTTCTAGGGTCTAGTAGATCGTTAAAAAGCTTTACAAGAGCTTGACAAAACCGGAAAGTACGTACCCACACCAGGAACGGAATTTCCTTCACAAAATATCCCAAAAAAGGCCGACCCCGGAATAAGATCTTATCAATGGTTCTCCCGTTCATGAGAAAACACCGACATAACTATACATCAACCGGTTCTCCCCCTCACTTCTACTTTATAGATCAGATCAACCTCACCGAATCTCACTCAAGAATCTTGCTTCCCGTCTTAAAATCTACCTTGAAAGAATTTCAATTGTCTTCGTTATTAGAAACACGTAATCTTGAAGCATTCAATTCAAATTTTATAAAACTTCAGCTATGGTTTCTAAGAATAAACCATGGATCAAAAAATCCGAAAATATTCTCCTTACGCTAACGATGGCCGGCGTATTTCTAGGAGTATTAGTCGGTGGATCTCTCAGGTATTTTCAAAGCCTCCACATTTTAATCGAATGTTCTTGTTTAAGATACGCGGAACCTAGCCCAGAAACAATACGATACATCGGTTTCCCCGGTGAATTATTCATGAACATGTTAAAATGCATGATTCTGCCATTAATTGTTAGCAGCTTGATATCCGGTACTTTCTGCAGATTGAAAATAATTTTTATTAACCAGGACTCGCGCAGCTGGATGGTAAAACATCCGGGAAAGTCGGCTCGAGAGCCATTTTCTATTATGCCCTAACAACGACACATGCTGTCATTGTGAGTTTCATTAAAAATATTGAAATATAAACTCTTAGCTCGGAATTATTTTGGTGCTTATCATCCATCCCGGAAACCCGGATATAAAAGCTAGTGCGCAACAAACGGATGAGATTGAGCTTTTGAAGAGTGAAGTGAGCTCGGTAGACAAGTTTTTGGATTTGATTAGGTGAGGAAATGCGGGTAATATTCCTAATGTATAAATTTAGGAATATGTTCCCGGAGAATATAATTCGGGCTACTTTTGAGCAGCAGCAGACTGTTTATCATGTTGTACATGCGGCGAATGGGACCGTTTCAAAGAAGATCCCAAAGATTGAATATACAGCTGGGATGGATATTTTAGGTATAGGTTTTTTTGCATTGATACAGTAGGTTTCTTTCTATTTTAATGTGTGTTTATTTCATAAACTTACAGGGCTAATCGTATTCTGTATCGTTATGGGAATTGTTATATCGAGAGTAGGAGCTCCCGCACGACCTCTTGCCGATCTTTTCAAAGCTATAGATTTGGTGATTACAAAGATGGTTACTGCAATTTTATGGTATGTTTATCTTGCCATAAATGTACGTTGGTAATTAAATTAGGATCGGCCCGATTGGAATCGCTTCTCTGATTGCTAGCAAAATGCTCAGCGTTAACGATATTATTGGAACCGTCAAAATGCTTGGCCTCTACATGCTTACTGTAATTCTAGGCACGTCTATAAATATAAAAGCGGACTAAACCCTTTTTCCAGGTCTTGGAATCCAGACATTTTGCACATTACCCCTGATCTATTTCGTGGCTACAAGGAAAAATCCATATACCTATCTGGCCGGGCTTGGTCAAGCTTGTTTAACAGCACTCGGTACTTCATCTAGGTAATATTTTTGCCTTTACTGTATTTTTGGGCATTTTTTTAGCGCTGCCACATTGCCAGTCACGTTTAAATGCTTAAATCAAATTGGAGTTGATCCAAGGATAACAAAATTTGTACTACCCGTCGGCTCGATGGTTAATATGGTAGAACGTACAAAATATCTTTTGACGTTTTTCGTAATTAGGATGGAACTGCCCTCTACGAAGCGGTAGCCTCAATTTTCATAGCTCAAATGAATGGGCTTCACATGTCGATAGGAAATGTTATCATTGTCAGGTAAATCATAATGAATAACTTTCGAATATGATAAATCAGTGTAACCGCCACCCTAGCGGCGATTGGTGCAGCTTCAATTCCATCAGCAGGTCTCGTAACAATGATGATTGTATTGACAGCACTTGGTCTTCCTGTTGAAGATATTACGATGATTATTGCTGTCGATTGGTTTTTGTGAGTATTGTAAGTAAGGTAACTATTATTGGGATTATAGGGATCGACTCCGAACCGTTGTCAATGTCTTGGGGGATGCTTTTGGGTGCGGTTTTGTAGAACATCTTTGTCGGGATGCTTTGGAGGAAGTAGCCGATCAACCAAATATGGATGATGTACTCCGGGAACATGTTGGAATTACAATCGGCTTGAACTCCAAGCTACTTTCGGCCGATAATGTTTAGTTTAGGGCGTTGACGTCGAAGAATTCCATCGTCAAGAATATCAACTACCCGAAATTAAACTTAATGGTAACGGATCTCCTCGAGCAAATGTTCTAAATGTCGTTTGAAGAATTACCGGACAAATACGGGTCATTTTTACAAGCTATGTGATAAAAAAAATTGGTTTACGGTTTGAAATAACACGATGAGATTGAAAAGTTTAACAAAAAGTATAAAAAATTAGCTTAAGGTCTAAGCGTAATTCTGAAGTATTTGTTTTGACACCACCACTACAAAACCCATTTCCACACTCTCCATTATTTTCCCTCTAAATAACCAGCGGTCAGCAAATGAGGCTAGAGGGGGGATAATTGGAATTTTGTTTGAGGACGGATTTTCTCGGGGGAAGCCGAGAGCCAGCCTTTCGATAACATCTACAAGACTAGCCAACCAACCAGCCGATCTCCCCCCTCGAAAAAGCTCACCTCTGGGTTCCGGATCCAATCCACCCGGCGGCTCATCGGACTGAAATATTCGGCTAATTAATGGCAAATCTATTCCATGAATTGTTATGGTTATTTGTTGTTTATTATGCTGTTGCTGTATCGGAAGTTTGCTCGGATGGGGGGAGCCCGTTGATTGATGGTGATGCGGAATTTTTATGCTCTGCCGGGTGTCCGGAAGGATTTAGATGTGAAAATGTTGTGAGTCATCTTTAATTATGGCTTATTATAATAATTAAAGGCAAAAAAATTTTTCCAACATTTTTAGACAAACTTACCATCGGCCGTCTGTTGCCCAGACCTTGATGAGCTTTATAAAATTTATGGAAACGAAACGAGTAATGAGGACAAACCGGTTAAACAAGGTATATTTTAGAATCAATTAATATTAACGAAATTTAGACCTAAATGTGACAGAGCCAAAACAAAAGGAAAAGCTTGTCACTGACCCGGAAACTGGTAACCTTTGCAAAGCTGCCTGGAAACTTGTCGAAACTTTAGGTTTCCGCTACTCATGCGAACGCCAGCCTTACGTTTTGTTTTGTAAAAATGACTCGCTACCCACTCAGCATACGATAAGATGGTATAAAAATGGGGATCAATGTGATTACTATCCATGGGGATACTGTCCAGGTCATACTTTTAAATATTATGCAAAAGTTTTTTTAGGGGATCTTGTTATCCAATCAACAACACTTCGAACCAAAAAGGCATGTGATGAATTGTGTATTAATGGTATCGACCCTACAAAAGAGAAAATGATGAAGGAATCGGAAATGGAAGAGCCAGCTGAGAGAGATCAAGATAATTTGAATGAAAAGCCAGTAGATGCCGAAGCCCCAGGAAATCTAACTTCAGGGGTGGACCCTGTCCCTGAAGAAAAGCAGAAATGGACCGATTCAGATAACGGCAAAACGCCGAATTCCATCGAGGCTGGACCGGAAGAAACCGAGAAAGTAAAAATGGAAAGACTGCAGATGAATAAAGACGAGGAGGATGATGATGATTTTGATGACGAAGAGGATGACGATGAGGATGACGAGGAGGAAGATCAAGAGAAGGACAAATCGTCAATTCCAGAATCGGAAGTTGGGGCTGGGAACAGTACGCAGTCAGCTCCTATTGAGAGAAACACGACTAGCTCGGAAATTCTTACAGAAGCAGGAAAGGAAAAGGAAGATCCTGCGTACGATGGAGAAGCGTCTAAAGTAACTGAGCGTTCGGAAGAGAAACCTGAAAGCGGAGAAACAACTGCGTCAAAGCCCGAAGGTTTAATGGATGCCGTTGCGCATGTGGAAGAAGCTCATAATTCTAGCACAATGCAAGAGAAAGCCATGAAAACCGCAGAAATGGAAATTGTATCTTCCCAAGATCCGGAAAATAGCACTTCTGATAGCATGAAAATGGAATCTACTATGTCGCCTATAAATACCACACTGGACCCTTCTACAACTTTAGCTTTCCCTACCCCAAATTCTTCGGTGATTCAGAATTCAATCGAACCTAAAGCGGAGGTAGATTTTAGCGATATGACCTTTAATTTCCCATCATAAAAAAATATTCTATGTTTTAGATGCAAACTACCACCCCTGTCGCAACCATTAACAACAAAACTGAAGTTTCAGCCTTAGAGAAACTACCCGATTATGAGGCAACTTGAATTAACTACACTTAATCTAATTAATAGGATTTGGCAAAAATCGAAGATGCCAGCAAAATGGAGGTTTCGGAGAAATCGGAAGGTATTCCCCCAGAAATTGGCCAGGATTATGAAGAAATTCCGCTACGTGTTGACAACAATACGGGTAGGCGGTCTGAATAAATCAAACAGAAATTTAATAATTTAGTAAACTTCGACAAAGCAAGTATGGGCGATATAACGATTGACAAAGTTGGGATCAAGATTTTTGAGGAGGAGCGGGATATCGGTATTTTGAGTGCGCATTTCGAAACGTTTCTATTTTCAGGGGAGCCAATTTGCCACTATTTGGAAATGCGTACAGTTTGTGCTTCCGGTGGTCCTTCCCAATTTACGTGGCGTTGGATTAGGAATTCTAAAGGGGAATGTGTATCGATGCCATTTGGGTATTGTTGGGTAAGTTAAAAATATTAGTATTTAAGAAAAAATATACCTGTGGATGAAACTTTCGAAACTATGTTACTTTAGCAAGAAGCCAATGAACCGGTCCCACGAACACCCGGTGAATGTGAACGATTGTGTGCAAAGAAAATGTAAAATAACGTACTCACATTAGTATTCGATTTGATAGCATGTATATTCTTTAGAATAGTGTAAATATCTAAATAAACATTAACTTTTTGTTGCGATATCAAAATGCAAAAATTTATAGCATAAATATGCAATTCATATATTAATGACGAATTTCAAGCCTGGTTTTGGGAATTTTTGCCGTGAAGCACACGGCAACTTCCGGTTTGTAGATGCTTTCGACACGTATCCGAGTCGAGCGATTCTGAAATCATAGCATATACAATTAATTTACTACTATAATTTTTGCAGTAAATTTACGGAGGTGGAGGCAACGTACCTGTACTATAGTCAAATTCGGCATCTCTCCCAATAACTTCAAACATCTTGAGCGATGGCTGCCGATTCGATCCAGCGCATAGAATATGGGACGGCTGGGAGGAGACACGTCAAATGTCTGAAATTGTTAAAATATAATTTGGCTTCTGTTGTATGTTCTTGGTATATTGTTAATGTTTCGATAACTTACATCAAAAACAGTTCTGATGCCATTAATGCTAATGCCAGTTTCGATATTTTCCAAAATCAGCATTTCCGGGGAGCTTGCCATTGGCAGCGAGGACTTCAAGCGACCGATCGGTTAGTCTTGGAAATCTGAAATTTGGTGATGATTTTTGAAACCTGTGAATAAAAAGGCCATTTCACCTTTTAAAAAAACTAAAAATAAAACTCACGATAGTCGTCCTCCATTAATTGTTTCCCCGGATAGCTTAATATACCGTAGCTGGGGATTGTCGATTAATGTCTGGTCCGTCACAAAATAGGCGTTCTCAAATCGACATTGCACGAGGTGAAGGAGCACGACTCCTGAGATCCTCACGAAGCTCGAAAAGAGTTCTGGGCTAAAAATTGAATGTGAGAAATAATCGGTTAAGGTAAGTAAGCTCAAGAAAAATAAATACATTAAAATCCTTACCGTGCGACCATAACTGCCTTCTTCGCAACAACCCGTTCGATCGTTATGCGACACAACATATTCAACTAAAAATAACTATCGTTTTTGAATTTTGACGAGTCTTACCATAAAATTGCACACTTTGCCCTGCAATAGCAACCGTTCGACCTTTATCCTTGCAAAGTAGTATCGCAAGTTGAGGAACTAAACGTACTCAGTTTATAAAAACTAATAAAATATTACCTACCGTACTCTGGATGCGAACCGGCAGACCGTTAGTTTCCCTCCGGCCCTCGATAGATACAGTACCATCCAGATAGCGATGAATTTGTAGGTCAGCGATATCGTGTAGTGGTAAAATTTTGTTATTTTTCTAAAAACAGATAGACTCAAATTGGTATTATTATACCTTGACAATAGAATGAATCCGTTTGCATACACCATTCATTTGATCAACCTCATTGGGCGATAGGAAACCCATGATTTTCAGTAAGCAGCCTTCATCCAGATTTTCAAGGGTTGGAGGAGGTGATTTTCTAAATATCTATGATGATAGGTAGTAAAGATCACATACGGTTTATATCCGTAATAGCGGTTGCTGCGGACGGACGGACGTTTCTGTAGTAGGTCAATCGTTTTTGGTCGGCATTTTTCCTTGATCTTCCGGCTGACCTGTTGGCGATTCAGGAATGGGATACGGATCTTCATTTCTGGAATTAAAGATAAATTAAAGAATAGTGTTCTTTAAAATTATGGAATTATACAAAAAAAAACAAGGTGCTAAAATCCTAGATAAGGCATTAGGTAGGTGTGGAACTTTGTAGATCTTTGTTATCAGCTTTCCCCGCTAACTTGATAGGCCCTCAGGGTATGGCATGGTTCCGACAAAGTCTGCTACAGGTTTGTCATTAATGCGCGAGACTGTTAATGCAGAGGTCTATCTGTTTTCGCCCCAGAATTAGCGCCTATTTTTTATAGATAAGATACGAATACAGGAGGCTCAAAGATACCGAAACGTTAAAAAATTATCGTAACTTGATGGCATCCAACCCGTTAGGCTGGCAAATTTTTATGTTTTATTGATGTGGTGCGAGAGGGAGTGAACGGCTGCTACTATAACTTTTTTGAGCCAGGCCTAGTTTACAGGGCCATAAAACGGTAGTGAAAATACAGGGATCACGAACACCAACAACTTTCGGGTATCTACTATCGGAGGTTTGTCACGCAAACTGAATTACGGTAATTTTCGTATCACTACGAATTGAACTTCTTAACATCTACCAGCGCACCTATTTCCTTCAATATGCTATAACTTACATTAAATGATTGACCCGAATCACTTGCTGATCCGTTTTTTCTCTCGCATTTCTGAGATCGACCTCGTCTCCATAGCCACACAAACACATTTCTTCAATCTCTCAGTCCCTAATCCGCATGGAAAAACCTGTTCCGCCCCCATCCAATTGTCACCGGGGCGCCTGAAATTATTGTTCCGACTTTTTGGGGGTGTTGCTTTTTAATCATTTGGTTTTTGGGGGTATGCTTTATTAGTAATAGGGCATCAGATTTTTTTGGTGGGTTTTTACTTATCTGGCTTTTTTGAAGCATCGCAACATAGTAATTGTCTGTCAAATCAAGTAAAAATTTTTGGATTATTGACGCTAAATACGCGATAACACCAATTTACTTTTCTATAGAAAACTGGATCAGTTTTTGGATTTTATAATTTCAATACTGAATTAAACGACTCTAATGTTCTCTAGTAAACTTGTAAATACTGGATATTATAGCTTAAAAATAGGCTTTGAGGTGCGAAGAAAACAATAGTATTTCTTTTGCATAGCCTCCCGTACTCTACAATATATTTAAACCATCCATTTTCAACCTATTTTTAGCCCCCACCTCGCCCAAATCCAAAAATCGACCCGATTAATCCCAGAACGGCTGTTCCTCTACACGAAATCCACAGTGACTAGTTGTAATTGAGCAAATTGGGGATATCCCCCCTTCCAACCCCTCCCTTCGTATTTTTTGATGGTAGTGAATGCGGGGTGGGTAAGAAATGAACGAAGCCAAGGCCAGCCGTTCCCCTCCTTCTTCCCCTACCGTTTTTGATGACACAAATCACCGACAAAATGAGAGAGAGAAAGACCAGCCAGTCGTCTTTGGTTTCCAGCCCCGGGCTCAATTCGAACCCTCTGGGTCCTTGTCATCATTAACCCCCTTTTTCAGGGTGTACGGTAGTTGGGTTGGGTTTTAGGTACTTCCTGGTAGGCCGCGTAGGTTTTAGGGGATTTTGAAGGGAAGGGGCTGGATACGGTAGCTATAACCTTTTCGATTTGTCATTGCTGTTTTTTTGGTATTCTGGTTGTGCCTAAAAAGAGGCTACGGCCACTGTCGGCGAGATTACCAAAATCTACAGCCGCCGTACCTTGTCGATCCCTTTAAATGATCTTGCCACAACATTTTTTTTTTTGATAAATTCGTCATACCCCATTTTCATGCGATATATTTTTAAAGTCCCTGTTTCACAGCTTTTGTGTTAATGCAGTTTTTTACGATCAGGTATAACTGGTTTTAGGTGGCTTGAAATTCTGAACAAATTAAAATTATTAAAAACTCGTAAAAAGACGACTTTATAGTAAATCCTACTATATATAAAAAATAGTGTCTGTGTGTGTGTGTGTGCCACTTTGCATGCAACTTCCGTCAGCGTGTCCGGAGGATATCTCAAGAGGGGAAGGGATGAAGGAGGCGTACGATACGTCATTAGATGCGTAATGGCCTGTAGATGACTGCACGCATATAAGATTTTTCAAAATCGATTGTTTTCGATACTAAAATTAAGTTTTTCCTTACAAAATCGGACATCCTCTTTGTTAGGAAAAATTAGAATATACCGGAAATGAGAGTAGCCTATATAATCGGGGTAGGACGCGCTATCCTTTTTTTGACATAACAATGCGCAAGGTTTATGCAAAGCGAGGGATATCATCGGGTTGGACGGGGCCAGGGTTGAAAAGTCGCGAAGCGGCTTTTCAACCCTGGTTAGATTTGAAAAAGACAAAGAAATGACCATTTTCTCGTCCATTTAAACAAAAAGTAGACGTTGTAAAATGTTTTCTCCACGCGTTTTGTTTTTCTTCAATTTTTAAAAGACGGCGCTTTATCAGAATTTGTAGCTCCAGGAAATGGGCTATATCACATCTTCATATGCCATTTTCTTCTTAAAAGGACTTAATTGAATTCAACATATTTTGTTTCCCATGATTTCAGGGTCAATTTACCGGGGGTGCATGGTGACAATGTCGGAGATTGATCTGGGAGATCGTCGAGGCCTGATCGCTCTCGCATACGGGGTATGTTTATTATTATGAACCACCTGGTGTGGCAGTACCTGTCACTAGTATCCGAGTGGAATGTGGTTTTTGGGGGTAAATTCTCAGGTTTAGACCCCGGGCGACCCCATAAACTCGACGAATGCCTCGAACTCCACCCTCGACAATTCCGCCAAACGTCCACTCACCAAGGAGACACCAAAAAACACCGAACTAAAGCAACCGAAAAAGGTTGGCGGATTCGAGATTGAAATGTGCGATGGGTTGTGATTTGTGACACAGTGTTCAGAATTAGCTGCTTTACATCTAAAACACAAATCCCGACGTTTTTTAGTCCAAAAGAATCGCGTGTGCCCCGGCGACCTGTTGCTTCTTGTTGATCTGTGCAATTCTTGGATGTCTACTGTCAGCATTAGTAGCTTATGGACTGACCAAACAAGCATTCGACAATCACGGCTCCGTTCTCCCCTTCGTCCCGGATCCGAGATATAATTTGTAAGAATTATTGGTGATTTTTAAAGACTAAAATACAGAACTCACCCTGAGAATGCGGCAGATTATGAAGACGATGAGGAGGAAGAGAATATTATTGGTCCAACATTGGATGAAATGAGTCTTTCAAAAGCTATCATGCCTATTTGGTACTTATCGATTTTTTTAGATGTAATGAACCATTTAAGGTATAACCTGACTGTAAAGGTGTATCTCCCCGGTTTTGTGCCGCTGACCAAAGAAAACAATTTGACCTACGATGCCTCGGTCACGATCAAGGTAGGTATTTTGCATGGATACGTGTGACATACCTTTGTTTAACTAATTTTTAAATAATTATATTTAGATAAAAGCCATCGAAGAAACTGATGAAATTGTTCTAAACGCTAAAGGGTTGGACCTGGATTTAAGCCCAGGCAATTTCCGGGTTATGGAAGATCGGCAGCGAGCAAAGGTCCGTTTTTAAACCTTAAAAAGTTCAGAAAAGTTTAGCGAATGCCAAGAGAAACTACAAACTCTACTTTGACAGAAGGATTCAATGCGACTGAAATTGAACAAAAGGTTTTTTAGTAACATTCTCATACCAACAAATTACAGGATACCTTGAGTACTACGACTGAAAGATCGAACCAAATCCCCGAAGTCAACGGCCCTGTGGAATCAAGTAAATCCAATTAGCTCCTCAAAACCGAAATGTAGAAATCAAGGCCACCAAAATTAGCTTCAACGAGACGTTAGAACTCTTAACGATAAAGCTTGGCGAGAAGCTGCCTGTCGGAAAGGAGCTATACCTCAAGGTTTGTTTCCGGTAAATCAATTCATCCATTTTAGTTTGCACTAACTGCAAAGATTCAACCGCGGATGAGTGGCCTCTACTACAGCACATACAAATTGCAAAATGGAACGGAACGGTATGAAGGAATTCGAATATAGGGATGAACGAGAAATTTAGAATAATCGCTATGACTCAAATGCAGCCAGCTTCGGCGCGGAAGTTTGTACCTTGTTTTGATGAGCCACAGTTTAAGACGCCATGGAAAGTGAAGGTTGGATAGTTTTTTAGATTTCTCGAATCACATTAATATTGCTTTTTCTTAAGCAAGAAATTGCGGAATTTTAGATCATTCATCCAAAAGGTTCGAATGCTATTTCAAATGGTATTGAGGAAGAGGAGGCGGTTGGCGTGTAAGTTTTTGTTACTTTTGAAGCCAAGGAATGCTAATAGAATCGAACTTAAGATTGAATATTCCAGACCGGATTCAAGTGATTGGGTTTACTCAACATTCCGCGAGACGCCACCTTTGGCCTCATATCTGCTAGCACTTTCCGTCAACGATTTTGACTATATCGAAGGGAAGAGCGAGAGCGGGGTTCGAGTAAGTTATCTTTTTTCATAGAAACTTTTAATATGGTTTAAAATCTATTTCCGTTTAGCTTCGAATCTGGTCTCGGCCGTCAGCTATCAACCAAACCCAATATGCACTCGAAATCGCCACTAAAGCGCTTGGATATTATGAAAAGTACTACGATATTGCGTTCCCGATGAAGAAACAAGGTCGGCTTCGCAGTTCCAATTCTAGATTTTAAAGCCAGCTAAGAGATAATTAATGTATGTTGTAATAGATATGATTGCCGTCCCTGCTTTTGACGCCGGCGCGATGGAAAATATGGGATTGATAGCTTATCGAGAAAGTGTACTTTTGTATGATCCAAGGGTATGTCAAAAGATACTTCAAGTCGTAAGGAAAATTTTAGACGTATCGCTTAACAAATAAGCAACGTGTTGCCACGACAATCTGCCATGAATTGGCTCACCAGGTAAAAGATAATAAAAATTATATATTATATGGGATAATTACACAAAAACGCTCCTATTCCCCCTTCAGTGGTTTGGAGATCTCGTTACGATCAGCTCGTGGAACGACATTTGGCTCAACGAGGGTTTCGCGACATTTTTGGAATATAAGGCCCTTGGAAATGCAACTGGAGGAGCGTTGGACATTGTAAGATTCCGTCTACGAAATCATTTTCCACATTTTAGGCCACCGCGTTTGATTTGCGCGAACGAGCTAGGGCTTTCATGAAGGATTCCAAATCCTCGTCCCATCCACTCTTCTATAATCTGACCACCTATGATGAAGTCCATGGAGCTTTTGATTATATTAGTTATAGCAAGGTAAATGACAACATTAAAATTCTGGAAGGTTTATTTCTAATTTAGGGTGCCGCTTTCTTGAAAATGCTTGAGGGCGTCTTGGGTGAACAAGCTTTCCAGAAAGCTTTACAGGTCTAGATTCTGAATTTATTCGATGAAAGTAGGTTCTAGAACTATCTAAAGAGGCATTTGAATGGCAATGCAAATTCGACGGATTTGTTCCTGGAGTTGAACGACGCTGTACCAAAAGACGTTTGGCATTTTATTAAAATAACATAGTTTTTTGGTCTAGCTTCTGGGGTGGGATGGAAAACGACTTGACGTTGTGGATTTTGCCGCGAAATGGACACAGCAGGTTTGATAATTAGTCAATTTCTTCCTATCTCTGTCTCTCGGTTACCTTTCTCTCTATGTCTCTCTAGTTATCTCTTACTCTCGTGCTCTCTCTCTCTGTCTCTCTTTCGTTCTCTCTCGCTCTCTCTCCCACGATCCCAACCTCTCCCTCTCTTTCTCGAAAAACATGCATGAATTTTTAGATGGGATATCCAGTCGTCGAAATTACGCGACTTGATAATGCGACTGTTGAAATTACGCAACGTCGTTTTAAAGAAAATTCCTTGACGCATGAATCTTCTAGGTATTTCTGAGGCCTCCTAACAATTTAAAATGGCTCTTAGGTATCGCAACGCTCGATTTTGGTATAAATGGGATGTGCCCCTGTGGATTATGATTGACGGAGAGATGCAGCCGTTGCAATGGCTTCATGAAGGTATGGAAAACGGATCTAGGAATTTAGACAAAATATTTATATA
Source organism: Mesorhabditis sp. LJ9110 (assembly GCA_038088335.1). Taxonomy (NCBI): domain Eukaryota; kingdom Metazoa; phylum Nematoda; class Chromadorea; order Rhabditida; family Rhabditidae; genus Mesorhabditis; species Mesorhabditis sp. LJ9110. The sequence continues at coordinate 13,409 of JBBGBA010000408.1, read as the reverse complement.
GTAGTAGCAGGTTCAAAAACATCCGATTATAAGCTTAAAATTTCAGCCTACCGTCTGAACGTCACCGAAGATAAATTGGTACTAGTAAACCCGGAATCAACCGGATATTATCGAGTTAATTACGATCAGCGTGGATGGGAGGCTATTCAGCGGCAACTTGAAGCCGATCATACGGTATTTCCAGGAAATTTAAGCTGAAATCACCCATTTTTTTGTAGAAAATCCCAACCTCAGCTCGTCATCGTTTAATTGATGACGCATTTACTTTGGCGGGAGCTAACCAATTACCATACGAGGTACGATATTCTAAAAACATTAACATTTTCCATATAGACCGCCTTCAATATCACGTCCTACCTCTCGAAAGAAGAAGAAACCCTTCCCTGGATTGTGGCTATCCAAGGATTCCGAGATGTTTTGATGAATTTTGATTCTCAACCGGATAGTGAGGGCATCCAGGTATTCGGGCATATCTTAAAATAATTTTTCTGTTAGAAATTTGCCCTTCAACGCCACGAACCACTATTTAACAAGATCGACCTTTCAGCAGTTGATTACACAGAAGACAAGGACTTTGCAACGAGGTAGGGTAAAACTATAATAAAAAAATTCCATTGATGTTTTCCAGTATTCTGACGAGTACTGCTTTCGAAAGTTATTGTGCTCTCAACGCGCCAGCTTGCATCGAGAAAGCTAAAGAATTTTTCCAAAAGGTGAATCGGTCTCAACAACCAAGCTGATTATCAATTTAGAACTTGTTAGAAAGCTGTGCAGCTGATAACGCCACGGCTTCTGAGTGTAGCACGTTCGTTTTCTTACCGCCAAAATGTTATCCTGTATTTCAGCGTTCCTGTCCACATTCGTGATTCCGTATATTGCTATGGATTGCAAAATGGGTCACCGGAAGCTTTTGAAAAAGTGAAAAATCTAACGATGGTATGAAATTTAATGAATTCAACATTTTTTAAAATACGTTTTAGGCCGAAACGGAGAGCGTCGAGCGCGTTCGTCTCCTCGGAGCTCTGGGATGTACAAATAGCCCATACCTTTTACGAAAGTATGTTTGGCTCACTATAATCACCTATATTTTCTAGAATTATTCACGATGCTTTGAATGGGTCAATCAAGGTTGTAGATACCGATCTACCTTCGATTATGACGACGGTTTTTAGTTAAAATTAACAATTTAATGAATTTTTTTATTAGGCTTCATTACAACCGGTTGGTCGATTGGTACTTACTAATATGATGATGGACAATTGGAGAGGGTTGTATGAAAAGTTAGCTTTTCTTATCTGCGCAAAACATAGATAATTTAGATTCAAGGATAGTCAATTTCTAATCCGTGATTTGGTATTATATGGAACTCGTGCAGTCAATGAACGAGAAAAGCGAGAGGTATTTAAATAGCATAATTTTCAGTATTAAAAATCTTTTTTTAGCTTGAATATTTCCTCCAAAAATACCCGGGCTCAACGAAACGGATCAGCCCATGGCGAGACCTCGTCGAAAAGTCGAAAACAGCAATGGAATGGAGTCGAAACCATCGCAAGCATCTAGTCGAATACTTTGCAAAGCAAAATGCAGCCAAGACCGAGCTATAATCCACCAAAAATTCAAATTATTACTCATCCACGTCCCGTTTTAACGTGTACCAGGAATATGCCGGTGCTGTTTCACCACCAAAAATTGTTAGTGTTTTTTTCTTTACTAGTCAATGTTTTTTTGTTGCTCAATAAAGGTTAAATAGAATTGTCAAGATAATCCAATTACCCATAAAAACAAAAAATTTATTTTCATGTCAAACTGAAAGACACTCAAATTGAAACGCTTTTTTTGGTTGCAGAGATCAAAACATATGGGAATATGGGCAAGAGGGAATTATATGATATCCTGAAACTGAGAATACCCGTCGTATGCATTAAAATAAGGGGAAATACGATATAGGAATACAAAGGGCGCACAAATCACACATACCACTCTTTAAAATCTTTCTTTTTCGCGTTACCCTTGGGGCCATTGCCATTTTGGCCGCCACCATTGAGGTGGGACATGGAGCCTGAAAAAAGGTAATCTTTAATTATCTTTTAATTTTAAAAATCTCTGAATTAGGCCATTATATTAGACTTTATAATTTTTTAAACAGTGAAATACTTACCGTTCAAACCGCCATTCATGCGCCTGGCAGCGCCATTTGCTCCTCCATTGAAGGCCATCCCATTATCGGTGATACCATTCCCGTTAGGTATCACTGCACCTTTCAAAGGCTGGTAGCCATTGACCTGAATTTTTAATTAACCTTAGCTATATTATAGCGTACTTCCCTATTAAAAGGGATCCGATCCTAAAACAAACCCCATCCACGGTGGGCTCAAAAATAAAAGCACCTTCGCGCATCTCCCAAAATTTTATTTCAGGTTAAATAAATCTCGTTTGACAATGGATTTCAATTTATTAATCCCGTGGACGGTCTGTATATTCCATACCTGAGTGCTGATACGTGGAGATATCAATGGCTGACTGGCAGGGTCTCCATGATGTGTCATTTGTGGTGTCATCTCTTGGCTGATCGGCGCATAACCCACCGCTTTCCCGTTCATCACCTGTAAATCATTGGGTTCCTTTAGGCTTACAACAAATTTTGGAAGCTAAAGGACCCAGGGCACTCTATAGGAATCAAAAGGGGACTATTTCAAGGCTTGGAATTATTACCGACATATATCCGACTGGGAATATCGGCGAATCGGGTAACAGCTAAAGCAGAGGAAATTCATGGCTGCGAAATTTGGGTCGTAGATTTAGAACGGTGGTAGGTTATGGTAATTGTGTGTGTAACATTTTTAGTTCAGATACAAAGCTACACTTACCATAGGATAATGCTCCGGCGGCGGCCCATTTTGGCGGCACTTGAACACGCAGAAGACGATGGCGGCTATGAGGAGAATCACCGTTCCCGACCCCACCATGATCAGCATCGTCCGCGGGAAATCTTCACCTCCACTTGGCTGGAAGGGGGAAGTTAAAGAGTGGTACAGTAACTATGGAAAATAGAATATTTTTGGAATTTTTTGCAACTGTCGGTTTGGCCTAATGAGCGGCAATCAATTTTTGGGATGGAATTTTTCACCTGTTAGCGAGTGAAAATTTCTTTTGGATTGGATTTTTGAGGAAAAAAGATTTTATTATAAATAGAAACTTTGATAAGTAAGAATTACATTCTATCTATGTTTGTGTGACTCTCGTCTTTCCCTTTCTTGGTTGGCTCTCTCCGCTCTCTCTCTCTCTCTCTCTCTCTCTCTCTCTCTCTTTCTCTCTCTCTCGCTCTCTCTCTTTCTCTCTCGCCCTCTCTCTCGGGCTCTGTCTCTGTCTCTCTCATTCTAGCTCTCTCTTTCTCTCGCTGAAACTCTTTAGCTTTCTCGTGCTCACAATTTAACTGTCTCCCGCTCTCTCTCACTCTCTATCTATCTCTCTCTCCTACCTTCATTGTCGTGGTGATCAAATCTCCCATAGGAGTTGTCGGACGGACCGGGGGATACGCGGTGTCGGCGTCACCCGGCCACTCGATGCCGGCAGGAACGGGGTCGGGCTCGATTTTTCTGCAAAGGCCAATCCATATTATTTGCATCCCCACTAAATCCAACTCCTTCAGGGGTTCGGTCCCAAGGCCAACAAAAGAAGTAGGAAAAACTCAAAAAACGTGCGGTTGCTGTCGAAATGAATCGTTTTTCTACCGAACACCCCGAAGCAGTGGCCCCAAACATTTCGGGGGGACAACTAAAAGATCCGATAAAATGACAATCTAAATAGATGGCATTTAGGGGAGGTGGGCAGTCCAGGGAGACACTGAAAACGGTCGGATTTTGAAGGGTACACACACGTCTATTGACGGCCGAAAGCTGTGGAATAGTGTTCTGTGATGTGGTGGTTGATGGTTAGGCGAAATTTTTTTTTTGTATTATACTTAATTTTTGATGTCGTTAATTTAAATATAATTTCTGAGACTTAAATAGAATCGGAACACCATCAGAAAGTAATCAAATAGAGCAATTTGTTTTCTTGCACTAGAAATAAATACTTAATTAATCGGGTAACTGCTTAAACTATAGCTGTAGTTACCGCAGTTTCAAGCTTATTAAAAATCTAATAATTAAGAAATCACCGCGTCAGTTATAACTACATTTTATTAACCAGCCCTGTCATTTTCAGAATTTATAAACCCTAATGAAATGTTCAAAACCCCCAAAAAAACCGGCAAATCAAGCAAAGTCCAAAGACGTGTGGCCCTCGTTGTTTTCTGGCGCCTGACACGAATGCTCGAAGGCCACTTTGTCGGCTTTCCCGGTTTCTTCTTTTTCTTCTGCTGCTGCTCGACCCCCCAAAATTTGGCGACACACGCCGAGCTCTTGCTCCCCCTTTCTCACAAATCCAATCACACCCCCAAAATCCAAGAGGGGTACTTCGTTGCCCCGGAAAGGGGGCTAAGGATTGTCGGAAATTGGGTTAAATGTTTTAAAAGGGTTGTTTTTGGGCTCTTGGATATATTTTGAAAGGACTGCTGAAGGCAACTACATAATATTTGAAAAAAATTTGTTTTGACGTTTTCGCTCCTTCAAAATATCGAATTTTTCTAAATAAAATCTTTTAAAAATCTATAAAATAGAGAATAATAATTATTTTGTAGGCTGCGCTAGAAGCCTTGCCTTGTTTACCGGTTGGCTGGCTATGGGAGGGGAGACACCCCATACTAATGCGATTCTGTTCATTATAATCCATATGGGCTGCATATGACAGCAGCTAGATATTAGCGGAATAGACTAATATTAAGATTTGAGCCGGAAGGTTGACTGTAAGTTTAAATTCTACATATAAAATTAACCCCATTTCTTTAACTTTTTAATTTTAAACAGATACGCAACTTCAAAAATTTTGCGAAATCTAATAATTAGCAAGGTAAATTATAGGGCTTTACATCTTGTCGGGAAATATTCTATATTAACTGTTCGCAAATATTTTAAATCCGTGTAATTATGCAAAGGAGCGTTTAAAACTCTTTTCGACCGCCCACTCAACCACACACTCGAAGCCGCATCAGCTGTAGCGGACGAACACACGCCACGGCAACCTGTTAGGGGGACAAATATGTATATTTCTCTTTTTGCTATTCCTAGTGTATTAATAGTTTTACATTTTCTAAAGGGCCCAGCTGCACAACGCCAAAATCGCTCAATTCCGGCCAAAATTCAAATTAGTGTTTTAGGAAATGCAAAGCGAAAGCCACACACAAGCCAAAAAGCCTAAAAAACCGGGGTGACCGTGAAAATTAACGCCCACTACCGAAGAGCTCGGCCAGAAACTCGAACATTGCCGCCCGGAGCGGGGTGAGGGGCTGCTAATTTTCGGCTAAAAATACGGGAATTAGTTGCCGTTTTTAATGGAAGAAAAAGGGAATTGTATTTGGGTGTTGAGAATCGAGCAAAACCATGCCAGACGGGGAGGTAGAAAATGCACCTGTCAAGTGTAAGAAAGGTGTGAAATGGCTATTTAATAATCAAATCTACAAAATGGAATAAAATATTTCGAAAAAAGTTTGATGCAGATTTTAGGACTTCAGTGGCTGGAAAAAGATATATAAAAATGCCAGGGATAAAAAATCTAGTTCATAAAAGAAATTTACAAGGATTATATCGAAACTATAGATATAAAAGTTTAGTTCGGGATTTTCCAATTTTGAAGAAAAACCCGGAACAGATAGGGAGTTGACTTTCACTGGGGTGGGCCTCGGGCCAAAAATGGCCCTGCTGGCAGAGAGAAAGAGAGAGAGAAAGAGAGAGAGAGAGAGAGAGAGAGAGAAACAGATAGTGGGAGTTGAGAGGGAATGAGAAGGGGGATAAAGGCTGTGAGGGCCAGAATCGAGGGATAAGGGATGCCTACGGGGCCATGGCCACAACGCATTCTTTTTTGTGTGGTGCCCCCTACGCCCAGTCGAAGAATAATCAATCTTGGCCGTGTCATGGGCCTGTCAGCTCTAAGAATAAAAAGAAGAAGAAGGCAGAGGGCCTCCACTTCTTCAGATGACAAGGGGCAGAAGAGGGAGAAGCCTGCTGACCCCTTGCTTTTCATCACCACTAGGGAATATCCTTTTTTTGGTTGCGTCAACAAAGAAAATGATATTTTTAGGTTGGTGCGGGTTTTTGAAGCGTAGGGATGGATAGTTAAAATTATTTTACTTATATTTTACTGCTGATCAGAAACTTAACTTTATGACTTAACGTAATTTGGTGTTAACTGGCGCGTGCCGTAGTCTGAATTTCGTACGTTACGCTCCAAATAACGCGTTGACAAACAGAGCACCCATTAAAGCACTTTCGTGGCGTCCTTGCCCCTTTAAAAGGACTTATCAAACAAAACGTGCCGCTAACAACCCCGAAAAACAAGACTTCAAACGACATTCCGAGCCTCGCGACATTTCCGCTAGTGTCACTGCCCCTTTAAAGTCGTAATTCGAAACACTGGTCTATTTTAAAACCCTTGAAAAACCCGAAAACCACTAAATCCTCTTTCAAAAATCCAAATCTGTATGATCTAGACAAGGGCTGAGATGTGAACTAGTGGCCGAGTAAGGCCCCCAAGTGAAGGGGCCCAAATCCGGGGTTGTGGCCAGCAGCAAAAAAAAAGAGAAAAACGGCCCCTCCACTTCTTGGCTAATCGGGCGGAACGGGCCTCTCTACTCACTCACTCAATAGGGCCGCCAGGCTCTGAAAACCCACAGGTTGCTATCGGCCGCGAGTTTTCCGGTGATTATCAAGTCGTATCGGGGTGTGTTAAGGGATTGTTCGCACTATAAGACCCAGAAAGAAACTTAAGAAAAATGGCTGATAAATAATTTAGGGCGATTTAAATATGGGCTCTTAGATTCTGGAATTCGGTATTTCGGTTTTCGGTATTGTCAAACAGGGGACGAAAAACCTCTACGGCATGAAAAATTTCGTGTTTTTACTAAGCCATGCCAGGCCTAAGCCTAAGCCCAAGCCTAAGCCCTAGCCTAAGCGCCGAAAATACCTGCCTATCCGAACCCAAAAAAGCGCCCAAATTGGGTTGTTGACGTTGGGCCAAGTCGGCGCGAGGCATGGGGCGAATTTTTTTGCCAGAGGCCCCATTTGTATGCAGAAGAATGAAGAGGGGAGGGGGTGACGGGCAAAATGCAAAACACCCAGGGATGGTGATGGCCGGGGGTGAAAAAGGAGGAAGTTCTGAACTTTGTGGGGCAGTTTTTAGAAGGTTTCGACGGTGGGGATAGACAATTGGACCCTGGGGGATTAGCGGTTCGGGATTTTTTTCAGGAACGAACGAATGCTCTGGGGTTTCCTCGGGAGATTTGTCGGCGATTATTGCACTTTGGCTACGGGGAGATGTTTTAAAGGAGTTTTTGGTTTTTATAAATTTTATATCGAAGTTAAAGTTAAGCATTTACTACAATTACTACATTTTCTAGTTAGTACAAATCCCAAAAACACCACTAATTCCACTACGATACCCACTTCTACTTCCCGATAATTTTCAGCAACATAAAGCGCATTGCCCGCAACACGGCACTAACATGCAAAAGCTAGAAAAAAATTCGGGTGAGACGGCTAGCAACGGTTAGGACGAGCCAAAAAGGAAAAAATGCAGCTGGACCGGGGGTTAGCCGAAATAAGGGATGGGATGCCCTACGGTAGGCGCTAATGGTAGATACGAAAAGGCAGGCAAGATGAGGGAAGCAGAAAGAAAATGAAAAACGGCAACTAAGAACGGCAGGCACACTAGGTTATTTTGGCTTGGTTTTTTGGTGGTATGGGTTTGGTAGGGTATGTATTTTAAATTTAGTTTTAAATTTTAAATTATGTAATTTTAGAAGAATTTGAAGAAGGTTTTAATTACTTTTAAAAAACTTAGAGAATCTCGAGTAGCTGGCAAAAAGAAATCTTAAAAAACTTAACCTACCAAACCCACACCATACGACAAAACTCATAAAATTCCATTTCCTTCAACAAAAGTTCTACTACGGTAGGGAGTTCGCTGATATCTACGCGAACGTGGGGGGCCATTTTACCCTTGGTTGCCGTGGTAGCATGTGTCGTCCGTCGACTGGTACTTGTCGTAGTGGTGGTGGTAGTGGTTGTAGTGGTTGATGGCGACGTGGCCAACGTGGTCACTTGGGCCCTTGGCCAGCTCGGAGGCTTAGCTGCCGTTCTGTTTCGCTGTTTCCAGGCCGGGCCAGTCGGGCCAATCTCCGGCGCCTCCATGGCATTTTGCCAGATCGACGAGGCGTAATCGGGATTTTGGAGTATCGCCTCGTTCATATCATTATAGGGTCTGGGGAGGACCGTGGATTTTGGTTTCCGGGTGGTTGTTCTCGGGGCAATGGTTGTAGCTACAGTAGCTGAGATCGGGTTCTGGGTCATTTCTTCAGCGGATTCTTCCTGAGAATCCAAGATGTTGCCCGAGCCCTCGACCGGAAACAGTTCCGCCAAATCAACCATGGTAACCCTAGTTGTGGGTTTGTAGGTTGTAGTGGTGGTTGTGGTGGTTGTCGTAGTTCTGGGGGTTCTTCGGGTAGTTGTTGTTGTTGATGGGGTAGTAGATGGGGTGCGTGGCTTATCCGTCTTCCAATACTCACCCTTCTCGTGTGTCGCTGCTTGCACCCGTCTCGACGCCGTTACTGCGGTCGGCAGTTGCGGCGTGAAGAACCCTGAAAATTCAGAATTTAAATTTTAGATTAAAAAGCTCATCTTTTACCATATTTTTAACCTTTTACACAGCACTACAAACAACATGAAATTACACTATCTACACTACCATCATCATCAAGCGCCCTGGTCGGCGGCGCTGTCGGAGTACTAGCCATTGTGGTAGTGGTGGTGGTAGTTGAAGTAGTGGTAGATGAGGTGGTACTCGTGGTAGTGGGCTCCTTCTCCACCTCATCCTCCACTACTCCTCCAGCCACCGCCATTCGATTCACATCGAAATTCGATGCAAAACGAGGCGGTTGATTGACACGACACTTTGGGGTGTGCCAATCTACCAAGCATTGGATGGGGAACACCGTTGAGGAGGTGGCTGCCATCTAGAGAGGGAGTGTTAAAGAGAGAGCGAGAGAGAGAAAGAGAGAGAGAGAAAGAGAGAGAGAGAGCGAGAGAGAGAGAGAATGCTCACGATAAAAAACCTATTTCCTTCAATATAAGCCCAGCCTCTATATTTTTCGTCTCACAATCTCAAAACGCAAAAAAATATGAGGGGAAAAAAGCGTGTATATAAAAGGAAATAAGGTAATAAAATAAATCAATCAAACCAGCACTTTCGTAAAATGGGAAACGAATATCTAGTCCTTCTCAGCCTCCCATCCCTTTGATTTGGCCTACGACAAAGGAATCGTGGATTAATTTTGGATATGTTCAAGAAAGGGGCAGAGGATCCTCCCTTTTGAATGGCACCTTGCGTATCGAATCTCACCCAAGTGCAATTAGGCATCCCAGCGAAAGAAAGAGCCGCACATGTCTCAATCAAGTTGCGTTTCATACTTCGAATTCTTAGAGTTATGTGAAGAAAGGAGTGTTCGAGTTACTGCACTCCGCGAGTCCCGAATAAAACCCCAGATCAAAATAGTATGCGATAAAAAGAAGCACCCGCAAAGTGCAGAATAGAAAATACTGGCCCGCAAGTCCGAAATTGCCGGAAGGACCCTTGGACCCGCGCGATATACTGGATTTGACAAGCGCCCTATATCGAGAAACCCGCCGCAACGTATTACCCCATGAAATGTCTGTGCTAAATAAGGGGTAGCAGGACATATTATGCTAATTTTCAGTTTTTGAATTTCTAGCAAAGGGATGGTATTGTACTACGGAACATTGGCGGTGCCTGGAAAATCAGGATAACGAAAGGAAGCCAGAATTTTTGAAATCCCCTGGGAAGCAGTGGGTTTCAATTTTAGCAGGTTTCTTTCAGCTAGATTTGTGTTTTATGGCGTGTCGGGTCGAATTTTAATACAGCGATATTTTCATGGTATGAATAGGCAGAAGAGTGAAGCTCACTCTATCAATAAATCCGGGCCGGCGATGCGATTTTGGCTAACAGGTTTATTAGCTTCAAGTCACAGGGTCAAAACAGAAATATCTGGTCCTACGGAAAGCGATCGTATAGAAAAATGCCGGTAACCTAGTCAATGTCTCTTAAATAGGGTTACTTGAATTTTTATAAACAAAATTCCATTGATTTTAAGAAAACTCAGATTATCGTAATTAATAATTTGAACCAGAACCCGCAAATGAGTAAAGCAAGAGTTCCGGATGCCTACGCTAGATTCCCGCATGCACAGAGGGTAGTGGAGGTTCGAAGAAAATTTTTCATGCCTCAGCGCCAGTATTGTTGCCAGAAGTAAGGGAGGAAGAAGAGGGTTTGGTGGCTGGGTTCGAGGACGAGGTAGGAGAGGGGGTGTAGGAGGTCCCGATTTTCGGGCCCTCCATCCCAAATTGGTCTCACACCCTGCCGGGTTGAGGGTGATACTTTATGTGGGTACTTGTTCGAGCATATGTTTATAAGTTCTGGGATAGAGCTGGGTATTATTTAAATTCTGGACTACTCTAACGGGATTGGAAGTCGCCTATCTAAGAGAAAATGTTTTCTTGGGATTAAACGCTCAAAAAAGGATTCTGCTTCAAGTTATTTAAAATTTAAAATTGTTATAATATGTATAAATTAATGCCAAAGTGGAAAATACTACAATAAGTATGAATTTGAACTGTAAAACACCAGTTTCTAGAGACGTTGATAGCTAAGAAAAAGTTCTAAAAATTTTCAAAGCTAAAAAACAGCTCGAACACCTGATTTTTTCCGATTTAATAGCGTGAAAGTGGTGGGACCCAATTTTTTACCGACCTGTAAACCCAAAAAACCTAAAAATATTCAAAACCCAAAAATAACTCTCTAAAATCCTTCCCGATCCAAAAGTGTGAAAGTGAGGGGGCCACAGAAAATTATTGGACGTGTCGAGTTGGTTGTGCGGGTGAAGGGAAGTGCTTGGCGGGGAAACGATGCGTCCAGCAATTAATCAAATGCACCCCCCCCCCCTCAACCTACCCCAGTCTCTACTACCAAAACCCGCTAAATAAATGGGATCCCGACCCCCCTTCTCCGTTTTCCCCAAAGTGAACTGGCTGACTGAGCAGCAGCTCGGCCAAAAGCCAACCTCCCCCACAAATGCAAATTTGCACTTGCCCTCCCCCTTGGGGTACGAACCCATTCTGTGGACGGTGAGTTATGGCCCTGGGGGCACCAGTTTTCGCCTCTAGGGCTTCTGGAAAGGGTGATGGAACGGGTGCCTCTAGCCGTATTGAGATTTTTATCGAAAATCTGGAAAAATGGGCTATTTTAGAGAACGGGGTGTCGATTCCGAAATTAACGCCAGATGGCGTTGAAATATTAATGGGGGTGTGGGGCGATAGTAATAACGCGGATTTTTTCGGGGTTACTATACGAACATTAGCAGGATGAAAGAATGGGAAGAGAACTACTGTGGTATATTAAGTTTTTCACAACTAGGTCTCTTCTTACTAATAGAGAAACGCAAAAAACTATTTCAAAATAAGTTATAAAATATCAAAAATTGACGACTGATCGCATTGAAATATTAATGAGAATTTCTTAGGGTCTGAAACAAGCATTAAGTGGATGAAAGAAAGGGAAAACCGTTATTATTACCTTTATTTTTACCCACGGATATCTTTTTGTATTAATAGTATAAAGCCATAAAACGTTTCGAACGAATAAAGATTATTTTTGAAGCTAAATCCTTGAAAAACTTAATATGGCCTCTAGCCGGTTTTTAACTCTTTCTAGCGTGATTAAAATATTTTAAAATAAAAACCCGTTGAAACTGCCACTGAATACGAAAAGAATTCGAAACATCGGCAAGCCAGTGACCGACCAGGACGAGGGTCAGGGGTGTGTCAGCAGAAAGTGGGATCTATCTTCTTCTTCTTCTACGCCTTCTTCTTTTCAGCTTGAACCCCAAGGGCCGTGGGCTGACTTGGCTTGGCTCTTTTGGCTGAATGTTCCCTGGGGAGCTATGGAGGCCTCTGAAATGGCCCATCCCTTCTACGTACACACAACGCCTCTTTTTCACGGGGTCTAGTGAAGCCAAGGAAAAGCCAAGAAAAGCCCTAAAGATCCGATTGTAGTGGTCAGTGCCAGAAATGGATGGATAAGTTTATTCGTCGTTTTTGATGAGCGGAAATTGGTGTATGGCTTGAGTACATTAACGTCCTAGACACACGCAAACTCTGATGTTCCTAACAAATTGGCAAGCTAAAAAAAAATTGCGATGATAGCTATTTTAGGTCCTAAAAATTCTTTGAAGCAAACTATACTTCTGGAATGACGTTAATTTGTGGAATCCCAGAGCTGGAACGTGCCAGGGGGCCAAAGTGTGAATAGGAAGTAGATGGAACAGTGGGAATGAGGCCCGTGGGAAATCGTCCATTACGGGACAGCTGATCTCGAAAAGGGGAGTGAGAGAGCAGGGGGACGTTCTTCAGAATTCGGGAACGGATACGGATTGACACTATTAACGGAGAATTTAGGGGTTTAGAGGAATTCATGAAATATTATGTTGAAACTACTAAAGATGTTAGTATTTTCGGATGTCTATGGGCTAGAGTTAAATAGCTAAAATACACAAATTCAATTAGATAGAGTGCTCAGTCTAAATCCGTTTCGGATCCGAAACCGGAAATTTGCCGTCAGTTAACCTTATCAAAATATGCTTATCTGTGTGATTACCTTATTAAAATCTGGAAATCTGCAGGGCTAGCAGCTCGCTACGACGCACTTTCTTGGACGTAGCTTAAAGCAGACCTATTTTTGCCCCTCCATGAAATACTACGCCAAAAGGTGTAAATTTTAAAGAAATCTATCAGGAAACCCGATCCTTAATGCGCTGTCAAGGGCTTGACGCCAAAAAGTAGGGGGGAAAAGCGGGGTGAGAGGTGGCCGGTGTGGGTGACTGGAGTCTGGGGCTGGAAGCCGAATCGGATTTCAATGGTCGCCGATCTAATGCAATCGAGGAGCTGCTGCTGCTGCTATGCCCCCCCCCCCTTCCCCCTGATGGTTGGGATTGAAAGGCACGGCAAGAACACCGCTACTGTGTGTAGTGTATAGGGTACAACGACTATATAGACAACGATACTATACAAAATGCGAGGTGGTTTAAAGGAGCCAGGTACTGATAATTTACCGAAATTTCACTAAATCGAAACATAGCACGCGGAAAATAATTAAGCACAGTTTTGTGAAGCAGAAACTTATATGATCGAAAGCTATTACACAGCACCTTCAATATACCGAAATTCAATATGCATAATTTCATCCTA
>JBBGBA010000409.1:0-24343 GCA_038088335.1 Mesorhabditis sp. LJ9110 | reverse complement strand
CAATGAGGGAAACAACCTCAAAAAACCCATAAATTTTTTTTTTTGTATATAGAATCTTATGGGAGTGGAATTTTAAAAAAATTTCTGCGAAATATTTTTTTTTAAAATGAATTTCTGCGTAATATTTTTCCCCGGGGGCCAGTGTTTTTTCTGCGAAAGGGGAATTTTTTAAAAATTTTTGGTAAAAATGGTTTGGCCAATGGTTTCTGGATTTTCTTTTGGGGTTTTCGCAAGGGTTTTTTCGGTATAACGGTTTTCGTTAAGGATTTCGGGTACCGAAATTTCTGCAATTTAAATTTTCCACCCCGCCTCCCCAGCCGAAATTTTTTTAGAAACCCCCCCCCTTAAAAATAAATTTTTGAACGCATACTGTCACCCAAAGGGTTCGCCCCAAGAACGCGAGAAGGGCCTTGGGTGGCGCCCCGTATTGGGTAAAGGCCCTCTGGGGTTTGGGATGCCTTTGACTCCCTTCCCCCATTTACCCTGGGGTAAAAAGGGCTGGCACCCGGCGGAGGAACCATGCGGGTTGACCCCGCCCGGTGCGCATCTTTCTTGCTTTTAACGAAATTTCATCGTTCTGACGGTCTTTAATGCGGCGGGTACCCTCAAATGTGCCGTCGCCGAAACTATAAAAATTTCTTTCCCGGGGGAAACAATTTTTTTGGCGCCCCTTTGGGGGGGGGGATAGAATCAAATTACCAAGTGAAATCAATTGTTTTTTTAGAAAATTTAGGCCTTTTTTGGAATCGCGTAAACTTTTCAAAAGTTTGAAAAACTCTTAAAAATCGAATTTCCTTTTTTGGGCCAAAATTGATTTTGACCTAAAATTAAATTTTAATTAAATTTTGAAAATTTTTATGTTAAGGAATGTTTTAAAAAATTTTTAGAAACACTTCCACCATTTTAAAAAATCGGTTTTTACGCTTTTGAGCCGAGATTTTTTTTATATGAATAGTGGAAGTGTTTTAAATTGGAAGCCTTTTAAACAAAAAAACTTTAAAAAAATAAAAAATTTTTTCCCAAAAAAATTTCCAAAATTTTTCGATTGTTTTCAAACGTTTTTCAAACGTTTTTCCAATTAAAATAGGCTTAAATCTTGCTAAAAACAATGTGAAAACGCTTTATATTTGGTTACGATCCCCGCCAGGGCCGCTAGGAAAAAAAAAATTGGTTTCCCCTAGAGTTGTTATTCGACCCGCGGGTCGAAATGGTCGAAACTTTTGTCGGCTCCCGCAGCGAAAACCTTGTAAAATTCATAACTTTTTTCGAAAGTAGAATTCCGCGATTTCGTCTTCATTTTTGATTCTGTGAGATCATTTCTACATTTGAGTCGTTAAACTATAAGTTTTCATGCTAGAATCATAAAGAACGGCCTGCTTGCCTTGTTCCGCGCGCGGCCATGTCTCGGAACCTCTTCCCCCCGCCATGGTGTGCCGGAATATTCAAGAACCGGGAAACACATTTTGTTATAGTGTTTTCGGCGAACATTTTGGGTTCTTTAGGATTTCCGGGGAAATATTTCCGGGGAAACCAAATTTTTCCTGGTTTCGGTTGACTAGTAATCCAAATATCAAGTGTTTTCACATTGTTTTTAGTAAATTTTAACTATATTTAACGTAGAAAAAACCATCCAAAAAAGTTAGAAAAATGTTTGAAAAAGTCGAAAATTGGTCATTTGGGTTTTCCCCGCTAATCCTAAAGGTTCTATAGGATTTTTCGACCTAAAATTAAATTTTTTAATTAAAATGTGAGTAGTTTTTATGCTCAGGAATAGTTAAAAACCATTTAGAAACCCATGCGCTATTTAGCAAAAATTAACGGGCCAAATGTTCCCGGAAATCCTAAAGAACCACATTTTGAGATCCTCGGCGCATTAATAGGACGTATGGTTGAAAAGTTACGGCTGGGCCAACTGTACACCCACGGTAGATCAATAACTTGTCCTCCTCGTCGTGCTTGACGCCAAACCAGAACGCCTTTTTGTCGTTGTTGCTCTCCGGGGGATTGGCCAAGCACGCCTCTTCCTTCTTGACAGCGTCGCATCTGTACCGGACTGCAAAAAAAGGGAGGGTGAGTGCCTTGGTAGGCCGCTGCGAAACCCTGGGCTACAGACTACAAATCGGCCGCCAGGCGAACAGCCCGGGTTCGAGTCCCCGGCGCGGCTGAACTTTTTGCTTTTTGCAAATTGGCTACAAAACTCGGTGGGAATTGCTAAACTGGCACCCAGGCTACAAACTAAACTTATATACTGGGCCCTACAATCAAATTATGACGTACTCCATTGGGGCCCGATGGTCGACAGCTCGTCGGCGGCGACGGAGCCCACGGCGACGAGGAGCACGAGGAGGGCGAGCAGGGAAAGGGAGCGCATCTCCACAACGAGTCGAACGGAATGAGATAAGGAGGGCTGAGGCGAACTACATTTACAAGCAACCGGAAATTCAGCCCATGCATTCCGGCAATTATGCTAATTTTGTGGTCTCTATCTCTCTCTCCTCTCTCTCTCTCTTACTCTCTCTATCGCCCTCTCCCCCCCTCTCTCTTTTCTCTCTCTCTCTCTCTCTCTCTCTCTCTCTCTCTCTCTCTCTCTCTCTTTTTCTCTCTCTCTCTCTCTCTCTCTCTCTCTCTCTCTCTCTCTCCTCTCTCTCTCTCTCTCTCGCTCTCTCTCTCTCTCTCTCTCTCTCTCTCTCTCTCTCTCTCTCTCTCTCTCTACTCTCTCTCTCTCTCTCTCTCTCTCTCTCTCTCTCTCTTTTTGTTTCGACACTCCGCCAAACAATTTATTTGACAATCCAAAATCTCCGTAAAAGATAACTTTTATTTGGCTCAGCAAACGCTTCTCGCGGCCGGGAGTACGGTAGATTTTCGCTTTTCGGTCGTCACGATGGAGGTCTAGGCAATTTTTTTGATCGTTTAGCGGGAAAAAATAGCAAATCAGCGCCGAAACCGGTGGCCGAGTGGCTAGTGAGCTTGCCTGCCAATCTGACGACCCGGGTTCGACCCCCGGCCTCGGCGGACTTTTTTCTTTTGCTCTAAACTTTCAAAATCGGCCAACTGGCAGCTGGAGAGGGACGGAGAGCGGCTACAAACTACACCCGTACCTCGGCCATCGACGTGTTCCACATGCCATTAATGCGCACGCTTTTCGGGAGCAGCCGTTTGAATAGTGTCATGCGGTACTCCTGGAAATACGCGAGATCGCTTGGCTGGCAGCCAGACTACAAAATACAATCGTTTGTTTGGGGCTACAAAATACAGAATCGCTACGAGGCGAACGACCCGGGTTCGGGCCTCGGCCGCGGCAAACTTTTTGCGTTTTGAGTTTCGAACCTGTTTTTCGATTGGAATCGCTGAACTGGCATCCAGACTACAAAATACAACCTTGTATTTCAAGCTAAAGCCTAGAAAATCGCTACGAGGCGAGTGCCGCGGGTTCGAATCCCGGCCACGGCAAACTTTTTGCTTTTTGGATTTTCCGCCTATTTTTTTTATTGGAATCGTTAAACTGACAGCCAGACTACAGACTACACTCATTTATTGGAGACTACAAACTACAGAATCGCTGCGAGGCGGGGGCCCGGGTTCGAGTCCCGGCCGCGGCCAGCTTTTTGCTTTTTGAGTTTTGAGCCATTTTATGGTTGAGGATGGCTGAACTGGCAGCCAGACTACAGACTACAACCCTCAAATGGCCTCTCTCGGCTTGCCTTGACGAAGTAGATAACGACAATCGGTTCGAATATTGGGTAGAGTGAGATGCAGATTGTCGACCATTCCAGGTTGATCTCACGCCCCAGCAGGGGGAGCACGAAAATCCCGGAGCACGGCAGGAATTCCAGGAACACCGGCACGAGAAACTGCAAAAATTCAGTTTTAAGGCCAGCTGAAAATCCATAGCTTTTCCGCCTGGAATCGCCCTCTAAAGGGCCAAAACTCCATTTTAAGGACAGTTGAAGCCAAAATCCACACCCTTTCACCCTTTTTGCTTTCAAAGAAAATTTAAAAGGGGGAAATTCCGTTTTAAAGGACCATTGAAGCCAAATCCATAGCCTTTTTGCCTTCAATGGCCCTTTAAAAAGCGAAAATTCCATTTTAAAGGAACGTCGAAGCAAAGCTTAAGCCTAAGCCTAAGCCCAAGCCTAACCTAAGCCTAAGCCTAAGCCTAAGCCTAAGCCTAAGCCTAAGCCTAAGCCTAAGCCTAAGCCTTTTTGCCTTCAATGCGCCTTTAAAGTTCCAAACCTTCATTTTAAAGGACCATTGAAGCCAAATCCACAGCCTACCTGTATGAGCAACGCGCGAAAGAGTTGCTTCTGCAGCCGGAAGCTCTTATCCGAGGCCATCTGGGCGCACGTCAACTTCTTGTGCATCGCCTGGCCGCAGTAGATGATCACGGGAAAATCGTTGATTCGGTGATAGCACTAGGCCACGCCCCTTTTTGCCTTCGATGGTCCTTTAAAAGCCATTTTCCGGTTTTAAAGGGTCACGGAAGACAAAATTCACAGACACCTCGCCCAATTTTACCTTCAACGGTCCTTTAAGATTGCATTATACCATTTTAAAGGACCATTGAAGGAAAGGGCGTGCCGCCACAGATTTTGGCTTTAGCGGTCCTTTAAAATAAGGCTCCTTTGCCTTCAAGAGTCCATTAAAATCAAATTTTCCGTTTTTAAAGGACCACTGAAGGCAAAAGGGGGCGTGGCCGAAACGATGGATTACCGCAAAACACGACAAACATCTGCAAATCGCAACACGCCAGCCCGAACCACGGCCAGAAATTGACAATCAGGCCAGAGGGGGTGAGCGTCTAAAAATGTATTAAAATCATCAAATCATAAAAATTAAAAATTCGAGATTTTAAACACAAAAACCCTTATAAGTTTAAATAACCTAATTGGTGGAATTTATTCTTTAAAATTAAAATCTTCAAAATTAAGTTTAAAAAATTATATCCGCTTTAATCTAATTTACAAAAATTTACAGGAAATTTCAATGTTTTTAGTATAATACAATTTTAAAGAAATAAATGTTTTAAAAAGTCATAAAAATCCAAAAATTTTTAAAAGGAAAAAAATTTTAAAAAGGAAAGTTTTTTTAAAATATAATTAGAAAAATTGCTTTTTCAGGATAAAAACCTATTTTTTCTTTTAATTTTTTTCCTCAATAATCCTTGCTCGCCTCCCCCCACTCACCAGATATTGATTCCCAACAACGGCCGTCTCGTTTGGCCAAAAGCCAGAGAATTCGTGGAAATCGGCGGCGACTCGGCCCAGGAAATCCGGGGTGCTGCCTGGAAAGAGGGCAAATGGTTTCTGCTAGCATGCCTAGAGCAATTTTTAAAGCGGGAATCGGTAGGCTGGATGCCAGTTTAGCCGATGGCAAGCTAGCAAAGGCAATTTGACGCGAATTAGGCAAGCTAGCAGGGATTCTTTGCCCGGCAACCAAGCAAACTCCCATACCCGGGCAAATCGTCTCTGCTAGCTTGCCTGAGTCGATTTTTAAAGCAGAAATCGATGGTCTAGATGTCGGTTTAGCCAATGGCAAGCTAGCAGAGACTATTTGACGTTAGCTAGGCAAGCTTGCAGGGATCCTTTGCCCGGCAACGGAGCAAAATCCCAGACCCGGGCAAATGGTCTCTGCTAGCTTGCCCAGAAAAATGTTTAAAGCGGGAATCGATAGCCTGTCTGCCAGTTTAGAAGTTCTGAATTCGCAAATGGCCTCTGCTAGCCTGCCCCTCTCCAAAATACCCATAAACAGGTGGACGGAGATGATCCAGAGCCACGTGTAGAACATGTAGGCCACGATCACCGGCATCAGCATCACCGGCTCGTTCAGCAACTGGAGAAGTTCCGTTCTAAAGGACTGGTGAAGGCAAAGACATTTGAAACGTGCAAAAAAAAACGAAAAAGAAAAATCGAAAAATCGAAAAAATTAAAATTTTTCTAATTTTACTTTGCAGATAATATATATTTTTAAAATTTGTGTTTACTTCCCATCTTAATTAAATAAATAAATGGTTGAAAGACCCAAATTCAATTCACATGAAAAATTTTTAAAAATAAAAAATTAGGAAAAACCACAATTTTTTTACATTCTTTAATTTAATTGTTTAATTTTAATTTTAATTTTTTTATGGCCTGGATTTTTTCTTTCTTACCTGCAAATGCATATATAACGATAGATAAAGTGGAAGGCGAGCAGCATGTTGGATTGGGCGAATAGCGAGCAGTACGCCAAAAGGGCCAGATAGCCCACTGAAAATGTGCTTTTAAATTTCCAATCATGTGCTATTAAAAAGAGCTTGAAAAGCGCTTCAAAACGAGCTAAAAATCATCGAAATCGGACGTTGCTACGCGGAGATACGGTCGATTGTAGTTTGTAGTCTGGGGCGCAAACCTTGACTCGCCATAACTTTGTGTAGGAATTACATCGCATAATGTTTTATATAGCGTTTGAAAGCCCGTGAAAAACTCTACAAAACCATATATTAAAAATATTAAAATAATAAAATAACATTTTTTGATTTTTTTGCTGTCCGACCCCCTTTAACCCGAAAATCCAAGCCATAAGCCTAAGCTTAAGCCACTCACACAGCCCGCATTGCCCCAAGTAGGACGAGGAGTAGAAAATCACGTAGAAATCGCGAATGTACGTCACCTGGAAATTGCGTACGGTAGTGTACTGTAGTGTTACGTAGCTTACTGTACTCTTGCGTACACTAGTACGTACTCTAGAGTACGCTACCTTGCGATTGCGTAGTCTAGCGTAGTTAACGTACGCTACAGTACCAGGTACTCTAGCGTAGCGCAAAGTACGCTTCCGTACGCTACCGTACAATTGCGTGAAAATGGTACCTAAAAATGGGTTACTATCGTTTTAAAGGGGTTGGCAAGGCAAAAAGCCGCCTGGTTTTTTAACCGCTTACAGGCGGCCTGATCGTCATGGATTTTGCCTTCCCCAGCCCTTTAAAGGGGCAGTGACAGCCACAAAAAACGCAAAAATTACCGATAAGTGCCCATCCTGGAATTGGGCGTGGCCAGGATACAGTACACCAGGATTCCATTGCAGAAATAGCCGATGATCGAGTTGACGCAGAGCAGCGTGTCGGCGAGAACCATTTTTCTGGCTTGCCGGTTCCTTTAACATTGGTTTATCAGCTTTTAAAGGGCATTGAAGGCAAAAAAGGGGGCGTGGTGTAACTGATTCTGACTTTTCACTCAATTTTTATTGTTTTAAAGGCCCATTGAAGGCAGGCAAGCTAGCAGCAAAAATTTAGGATACAGTAATCGGGTCAAAAAATTAAAATTAAGGCTTACGGTAGCCCGGAGCGTCTTAAAACCCTTTTTGCGATTTTTATGCAGTTATATATATTTTCTGGCATTTCCGGTTCAAATACACCGTTTAAAGGGCCATTGAAGGCAAAAGGGGGCGGGTCCTAGTTGATTCAGACTTGCCGGTTCTTTTAAATCCATTGAAGGCAAACTAGTACGTTTAAAGGACCATTGAAGGCAGGCAAGCTAGCAGAAAAAATTCGGGATGCAGTAATCGGGTCAAAAAATTGAAATTAAGGCTTACGGTAGCCCGGAGCGCCTTATAAAGCCCATTTTTGCTATTTATCTGCATTCATATATTTTCTGGCATTTCCGGTTCAAATACCCGCCCCTCCTTTGTTGAATGGGAGCCCTTATTTTGTAACGCGTGTTTTTGGGCCCAGATCTGGCTTTTTATTATTTTTATTATGTCTATTTTCTGCTCCGGTAGACAATGGCCTCTGCTGTCTAGAGGTGTCACGCGGAAAATACGGCTAAAATGAGGAAATCGGCGGATTTTTGGTGTTCTTTGAACCAAAAAATGGGAATAGAAATTGGGGCAGGCTAGCAGAGACTTTTTAGAAACCGGAAATCAATAGGCTGGCAGCCAGCTAAGCGAATGGCAAGCTAGCAGAGATAATTTAATGGCGTAATCGATTTTCAGGTCCGATTTTCCGCGATTTTCGGTGATTTGGGTGCCTAATCGATTCCAAAGAATCAGGCAAGATGGCAGAGATTATCTGGGAACCGGAAATCGATAAACTGGCAGCCAGATCAGCTAATGGCAAGCTAGCAGGGATCATTTGATGTCGCAACCCATTTTCAGGTCAAGTTTTTCTCGTTTTTTGCAGATTTTTAGCGCCTAATCGGTTACTGACAATCGGGCATGCTAGCAAAGATCATTTCGGAATTGGAAATCGATAAACTGGTGGGCAGGTTGATCACTGGTAGACTAGCAGAAATAATTTCATAGCGTAATCGATTCTTAGCATGGTTTTCTAGATTTTCTGAGATTTTTAGCGCGTTGTCGAAATGGAAATTCAAAAGAACAAAAATTCTTGGAATTCAATGTTGCGTGAAACATCGAAATTTTACGAGAAACTTGCAGTCCCAGAAGCTTCTTTTTTGTCAATCTTAACAACTATTTTTGGCGCCTAAAAATCAGGGCAGGCTAGCAGAGATTATTGGGGAATTTTTAAAATTCGGCAATAATATCATTGATAACTTTTAAATTTTTTTAGAAGGCCTCGAAGCAAACCGGCGGACAGATTAATAGAATTTCGAATCCAGCGGACTACCTAAAAAAGTGAAACATCAAAGTAAAAATTTTTTCTTGATAAAAAATAGTTTTTCCAAATTTATTAATTCCAAACGATTAGGCCATTTTAAAGCGTTTCGCCATCATTGCGCGGCGTCGTTGGGCGATCGACAGCAGGTATTTCTGCTTTTCGGCGCGCAGGTTTTCCTGAAAAAATGTGTTAAATAAATTGTATATAAAATTTAAATAAGTTTTCTATTAACAAATTAACTAATGTCTGATTCTTTTTTTGGGCAAGCCAGCAGCGATTTTTCAGGAATTTTTAAATTTTTAAATTTCAAAATTCACAAAAAAATGTTTCAGAATTTGAAAACGCAGAGCCGGTGTTTGCTGTAATAATTGTGCCTCGTTAAATTGGCTATAATTGGCCCTCGGAAAACATTTCTAATTTCCACAAATTACTGCTAGTTTTTTTAATTTTGCATTAAGGGCGCTCATAATGAGAAATATTGGAAGAAATAAAAATTATCGTTGTTAAAGGCGTGTCAAAAAATTGGCAATATTTTCTAAGAAAAAATTGCAAAAATTTTTACGAAAAAATTTATGTTTCATAAATAAGTGATACCTGGCGTGGCAAAAACAGGCAACCATAGGTTTAATTTTAAATTCAAAAATAATTTTTATATTTGATATATTTTATTTGAGATCTATTTTATAGTTTCTAATGAATTTCAATTCGTCATCTTCTAGCGGTTTGGTCAATTTTATAGGCAAACTAGCAGAGATTTTTGAGGAAATTTTCGACGTTATGATTTCAAAAAAATGTTTTAGTGTTTCGGAACACTAGTCCGCTTTTCGCCACAATAATTGGTCGTCCGATCTGATTTCTATCTCTAATATCCCTAATTTTCAGAAATTTTTTCTTCCCCGTGATTTTTAAATTTCTAATAATTTTAGCTTATAGTCCTTTAAAATCAAAAAATATTGGAAGACCGTAAAACAAATTTTTTTTTATTGGGCATTTAGCCATTTTCTCAAGTAACAAAACTTGAACATTTTCCTGAAAAAAATTATGTTGATAAATGAGCAATTTCGGGCGTGTCTTGAACGTTATAATGCGGGTAAAAAAGCCAGCGTTTTGCCTTTAAAAAATAAGTGATTGTATTTTCTTAATTTCTGATTAATTTAAAATTCGCAGCTAGCAGCGATTTTTGAGGAAATTGTCTTTTTCGCAGTTTAGAAAATGTTTCAGAATTTGGTAACGTGAGCTCGCTTTTTGCTATAATAATGGTGAGACTTCACGAGGTTCAATGCCATCAGATTTTCAATTTTGGCTTCTATTTTTTGTAAATTTTAATTTTCGCTTAAATATTGAAGAAAAATTAAAGCTAGAATTAAAAAGAATTAGGGCAATTTCCTAAAACTTAAAAATCAGGAAAACTGGAAATGTCAAAAACATAAAAAAAATGTTTCGCAAATGTGCAATTCGACGCGAGTGACGGACAGCCCAATACAGGGTCGTTACCGATAAAAAAAAGTTTTTAACTAATAACTAGATTAAAAAATTCACAATGTTTTAAGGTTTGTGAAGAAAATGTTTCAGGATTCCGCATAGCCAATTCTAATTTTATTTTGGCAATTTGTCCTTCACTGCCGGTGGCTCACTAACTTTAATTATTGAATGTGGTTAGCAAGCTAGCAGAGATTATTGGGGAATTTCTGGGGTTTAAAAGTAGTAAAAAAAAATTCGAAATGACTTTCCCATGTCGAAAAAAGTGTTTCACATGTGAGCCATATGCAGCAACCACAGGATCGCTTAATCATGCAGAGTCCAATCTTTTGATTTTGGCAAGCTAGCCGGAATGGTTGAGGAATTTTTTGGGTTCCAAAATCAGTAGAATCCCTCCATTTTAGAAAAAAAATGTTTCGTAAATGGGCACGGCGACGGAGAAATACTAGTCTTTAATGGATCTGCATGGATCAAAAACTGTCTACTTTCAAAATCAAGATTTTATAGGCAAGCTAGCAAGGATTATTGAGGAAAATTTCTTAAACTTTCCAAAATCAGTAAAATAGAAATACTTTTGTAAAAGATATTTTTCGGAAATGAACAGGCTAGGCCTCTTTGGTTGATTCTTTCAATCACTTGGCGCAAATTCCCTCACCGATTTTAAAATTCAATTTGAAAACAGCACCTCATAGCACTTTCGAATTTTATTCGGAAGTTAGCAGGGATTATTGTGGAAATATCTAAATTTAAAACCGGCAAAATCCTAAAGAATAATTTTTCGGTATGAGAAAAAATGTTTCGTAAATCGGGACTGTGTCGGCAAAATCTTATTCTTTAATGGGGCCTCGAAAGCCATTTTGAAATGATTTTGCGTCGAATTCACCATTTTTATCGGCAAACTAGCAAGGATTATTGACGAGAATTTCATAAATCTTTCGAAAATCAAAAAAATAGGAATATTTGTGTAAAAAATGTGTTTCGGAAATGAGTAATGTTTGGGAGACTTTGAATACTTTAATATAGTCACCAAAAGTTCGTCAAAAGTTCTAGAAAAATGTAAAATGATTCACATCATCATCCTCGATTTTACGGGCAATTTAGCAGGGGTTTTTGTGCAATTTTTCGGGTTGCTAAATCAGTAAAAACCCTAGACAATAATTTTTCAGTTTGAAAAAAATGTTACGCAAATGGGTGCCGTGATGGCGAAATCTTAGTATTTAATGGGCGCTCCAAATGCGTGGTAAATGATTTTGCGTCAAATTCACGGTTTTTATAGACAAACTAGCAGGGATTATTGCGGAAAAATTGCTTAAATCCTTCGAAAATCAATAAAAATAAAATTTTTTGTAAAAAATGTGTTTCGGAAATTAGTAATGTTTGGCAGACTTTGCGTGCTTCTATTACTCGATGTATAATCCGCTACGAATTATTTAATTCTAAAAGCAAATCCTAGTAATAGTCGAACTTTCAAATTTTTCGGGCAATTAGCAGGGATTCTTGTGGATTTTTTTGGATTGCAAAATCAGTAAAAACCCTAGACAATTTTTCGTTTTGAAAAAATGTCACGCAAATGGGTGCCATGGCGACGAA
Source organism: Mesorhabditis sp. LJ9110 (assembly GCA_038088335.1). Classification (NCBI taxonomy): domain Eukaryota; kingdom Metazoa; phylum Nematoda; class Chromadorea; order Rhabditida; family Rhabditidae; genus Mesorhabditis; species Mesorhabditis sp. LJ9110. The sequence goes on along the minus strand of JBBGBA010000409.1, from coordinate 12,684 downwards.
ATCCTAGTTATTAATACTTGGATGTTTATTTTTGAACCCTTATGGTTTCTTTTCTAAAAACTTTTCTCTCTGCGGCGCTGTTTGTTACTGTTTTTAAGACAGTTTTTACTTCCATAAAGTCTATTTTTCAGAAATTTTTCGCGAGCGGTGCTGGTTTTTCATTAGTGCGTCCGTGGTCCATAAATTTTTTTATTCTTTTCGTCGCTGTTTCTCTGATTTTTCTCACATGAATTTCAGCGTTACGAACGCTTTTTTCTAGGTTTTCCAAAATCAATAAACTCGAAAATTTTTTGTAAATGATTTATTTTACAAAAATTGTAAATGTTTCAAATTTTAGTAATATCTGGCAAAAAGGGCTTTTAATCAAAAATTTAATTTTTTTTTTTGTTTCTTTTTTTTTAAATTAAATTTTTTAAGTTGAAAATCAATGTTTCAACTTTTGGCAATGGTCAGTTAAAGTTACTGATTTTAATCCGCCGTCCATTAGTGAAATGAAAGCCAAAATTTCCAATAAAAATCCAATATAAAAAAATCTGTTTACTAAAATCGGCATACCTTAAACGACGCATTTTTTATGATCTAATTTAATTTAATTTTTCTACTTTTTCTCTGCCTTTTCTCGATCCACTTTTCAATATGTTTCTGGTAGAAATATGTTTCAACTTTTAGCAATCTTCAGCCCAAATTGTGTTTTTTAATGATCGATAAGGGAACGTGTTTCAATAAAGTCTTTTTAATATAAAAAATTTTGTTTACTAAAATGGGCATACCTTAAACGAGGCGCTGTCCAGCCAGTTCAGCGACAACTCGTCGAAATAGTCCACGTAGGGCGCCTGAAAAAGACTTGAAAAAAAAACAAATTTTTCCTTGTGGTTTGAAAAATAATGTTTTATTTTATCGCCCAATGAGGTAATTTTTGAAAAATCGGATTTCAGGATAGGATGTTTTAATCAATATATTAAATTTTTCCAATAAAAATAACGGAAATGTTCTTAAACTCTTTTTTAACAACAGTTCATAAACTTAAAAACGTGTAAATTTCTATTCAAAAATATTAAAAATAGAAATTTTTCGCTAGTTTAAAAATTTAGATTTTTTACCAAAATATCTAGTTTTTACTTGTTTTTAAATTTTATCGAGTTTTATTTTTGAAAAATAATGTTTCATTTTTCTGCCCAATTAGGCGATTCCCTGAAAAATCCAATTTTATGATTGCGCAGAGCATTTTCTTCGATTTTCTATGTAAAATTTTCCCGAAAAATAGAAGGTATCTAAGTTATTTAAATTTCATTAAACTAAAAAAATACATTTGTCATTTTTAAAATGTTTTTTTGTTTGCATTTTTTATTTTTTACGAAATTTTTAATTTTCTTTTAATTTTTATTAAGGTTTTTAAGAATTTACCTCCTTTATCTCATCTTGCGTCAACGGGGGACGGGCGTGGAAAACTTGGCAAAGCGCCAGCAGCACGAAAAATAGCAGAATAATCGACTTTTCCATACAAAAATCGGGTTTTCTCGCTGAAAAAAGTGGAAATTTTAAATTTTTAAAAACGGCAAGCTAGCAGAGAGCATTTAGGACGCGCAAATCGATAAACTGATTCCCAGTTTAACCAATTGGCATGCTAGCAGAGAGAATTTGAGGGACGATGGCGAGCTAGCAGTGATTCTTTCCCCAAAAATCGAGCCAAATTACCTTCCGGGTCAAATGGTGTCTGCTAGCTTCCCAGGTAAATCTTTTGATGTTTGGAAGCGATAAACTGGGTGCCAGTTTAGCGATAAGGCAAGCTAGCAGAGATCCTTTAAGAAATCTGGGCAAGCTAGCAGCGACAATTTGAGCCGAAAGCAGGTGCCTCGGAAAATGGCCTCTGCTAGCTTGCCCAGTTCAGTTTTTAGGATACGAATCGATAGACTGCTTGTCAGTTTAGCCAATAGGCAAGCTAGCAGAAATCCTTTGAGGAAATCGGAACGCCAAAACCGATGTGACAAGATTGTGAAAGTGCGGGGGTGCCGTTTTGGAGCCCGCGGTTGCCCCCCGGTTTTTTGTGGCAATAAATCGACTCTATCAAATGATGGAGAGAGAGAGAGAGAGAGAAACAGATCATCAGCCACCCCGTGATCCCATTTATCACAGGCATCGATCAGATTTCCGCGGAGATCCGGGTGCGCGAAAGGGAAAACAACGCTATTTTGGGGCCGGCAGGCAAGCAGAGACCATTTGGGAAGTGGAAATAGCATAACTCGGCGCCATTTTAGCCATTCCCATCGAGAAATGAACTAAAATCCAAAAAGCAAAAAGTTTTTACCTCGGCGGGGATCGAACCCGGACCCTTGGATTGGTAGCCTTCTGTAGTCTGTAGCCTGCATCTAAGGATCGAACTTTGTAGTCTGGGTGGCAGTTTAGCTAGTCGACCTAAAAAATCCGTTCCCTGTCCCCTCAATTTCCTCAAAAATCGTTGCCAGGTGGCACCTGAACTGGGTTCTGGCATTTCCTAGAGAATCTCTGCTAGCTAACCTTCTTTTCGGATTCTCACAATTCCCAAATATTCTCTGCTTGCCAGTTAGCCGTTGCCATGCCCCCAAGAAGGGGCGGGGCCTAGAAAGATACAGTAGGGGGAAAAGGGGCGTCACTCGGCCAGTCGCGTAGTCCCATATTTGGGGGGCGGGCAGGGGGTTGTATTTGTTTGTTTGGGGCTGGAGAGAGAGAGAGAGAGAGAGAGAGAGAGAGAACAGTCTAATCCCCTAGCCGCGAGCACCACTCACCCCTTCCTCCAGTCCGCCAAGGCGATGACGGGCCCCCTGCCGGTTCCGCTTCCGCCTTGGGTCCTGGGGATTTTTGGGCTCAAAATTTCTCTGCTAGCTTGACGATGGTTAAACTGACAAGCAGACTATCCAATCTTACTTTTGAAATGACTCTGGGCAGGCTAGCAGAGACCATTTGCCGCGGGCACCTGATTTTGCTCGCTTTTTAGGCAACGAACCGCTGCTAGCGTGCCTTGGATTCTCAAATCCTCTCTGCTAGCATGCCCTGTACCTAAACTGGCCGCAAGTATATCGAATGGCACATTTAAACAGACCTGGACAAGCTAGCAGAGACCATTTGCCCGAGGTGCCTGGTCTGGCCCAATTTTTGGACAAAGAATCGCTGCTAGCTTGCCATAGATTCTCAAATCCTCTCTGCTAGCCCTCTCATCAGCTAAACTGACAGCAAGGCCAGCCATTCTCACTTCCCTAAATGCTCTCTGCTAGCCTGATTTTTAGAACAAATCGCGAAAAATGGTGTGTTTCGGCTTTTTGCGGCAATGTCGGGATTCAGAACTTTGTAATTACCCTTCCGTATCGAGCGATTTGCCCAATAATCACTGCCAGTTTGCCAATAGCTAAGCTGGCAGGCACTCCACCGATTCTCCTTTCCTAAATCCTCTCTGCTAGCCTCCCTCTCCCAGGTAACCCGGGTTTGAGCCCCATCCGCGCCTGACTTTTTGTTTTTTTGCGACTTTAACTAAAAATTGTAATAAAAATGCTGAAACTGGCACCCAGTTAGGCTATTTTATTTTCCTAAATTCCTATGCACTTCCTAAATGCTCTCTGCTAACCTGCCAATTTTTAGAAAAAATGGTGAAAAATCGTGTGTTTCGTCTTTTTACAGCAAAGAAACGTGTTGGAAATTGGGAATTAGTCTTCGAACTGCAGTTCCAGCCAGTTTCATATGTTCATATACATACAATCACTGCCAGTTTACCAATAGCTAAACTAGCTGCCAGTCTACCGATTCGCAATTCCTAAATCATCTCTGCTAGCCTGCCGCTCTCAGTTTACCAGGCGAACAACCCGGGTTCGACCCCCCGACCGCGGCTAATTTTTTGCGTTCTCGATTTTTCGCCAAAATTTTGCTAAAAATTTCTAAACTGGAAATTAGTTACGCTACTTCACTTTGCTAAATGCTCGCTGCTAGCCTGGCCTGTTTTTTTGAAACAACGAAAAATGATGTGTTTCGTCATTTTGCAGCAAAATCACGTGTAGGAAATTTGTAATATCACGTCATAGGCTTTCAATATTCACTGCCAGTTTGCCAATACCTAAACTGGAAATCAGTTACGCAACTTCACTTTGCTAAATGCTCGCTGCTAGCTTACCTTATACAAAAAATTTGCAGATTAGCGAACAATCATATGTTTCGACCTTTTGCTTTCAGCTGCCAGCTTAGAAAGCTGGTAATGTGTAGTGTAGCGAGTCGTCGCCTTCCGCCAGTGATCTTTGCCAGCTTGCCAAAGGCCAAAATCGTGCCCTGATTTCTAAATGGGGTCTGCTAGCTTGCTTTTTTGGAAAAATTCTAAAAAAATCACAAAACTGGAAAGCGAAAATCGTGGGTTTCATAGCTTTTCAGTAATTAGGCGTTCCTAAAGTTTGTAATTCCGTGATGTATTTTGCTGTGATTACTTCCTCAATAATCTCTGCCAGCTTGCCAGCCAAAGGCCAAACTGGTGGCCAGTCGATCGATTCAGACTTCCTAAATCATCCCGACTAGCTTGCTTTTTTGAAAAATTCTACAAAAATCACAAAATTGAATGCATTTGAAAATCGTGTGGTTCGTTGTTTTTCAGTCAGCAAGCGTCCGTAAAGTTTGTAATACGTCGGGGTATTTTTGTCGTTGTTAACTTCCTCAATAATCACTGCCAGCTTGCCAATACCACAACTGGCAGTCAGTCTACGGATTCACACTTCCTAGATGGTTTCTGCTAGCTTGCTTTTTTGCAAAAATTCAAAAACCTCGATTTTTCACATTGAAAAAATCGTGTGTTTCGTCTTTTTTCAGTAAATAGGCGCTCGTAAAGTTTGTCAATTCTTGTTGAATTGTTGTGTGATAACTTCGTCAAAGATCCCTGCTAGACAGTCGATGACCTAAATTGGTTGCCAGTCGATCGATTCCTAAATAGAAATTAAGTGACTTCCTAAATCATCCCGGCTAGCTTGCTTTTTTGAAAAATTCTAAAAAAAGTCACAAAATTGAATGCATTTGAAAATCGTGTGTTTCGTTGTTTTTCAGTACGCAAGCGTCCGTAAAGTTTGTAATGCGTCGGCGTATTTTTGTCGTTGTTAACTTCCTCAATAATCTCTGCCAGTTTGCCAGTAGCTAAACTGGCTGCCAATCTACAGATTCACAATTCCTAAATCCTCTCTGCTAGCCTGCCTTTCCAGAAAAATGGCGAAAAATCGTGTGTTTCGTCATTTTCCAGCAATTACGCTTTGCCGGGTTTTGCAATAAGCAAATGTTGACTGCTATCCAGACTTTTTCAAAAATTCCTCAAAAATCGCTGCTGGCTGCTAGGTTTTTGATAAATTTTTCCTCAAATTCGCTCTGCTAGCTTGCCGTTCTCTGTACTAAAATTTGATGGATTTTCAGGATGTTCTACCCCCATTTCGAGCCCCAGCTCCAGTCTGTCGAGGTAAATTTGTGAATTTTTGAATTTAATAATTTAATTTTTAATTTTTGTAATTTTTCTTTTACATTCTTAAATCATTTTTATTTTTGCATTGAATTTATTTACTTTGGCTGGCGTTGTTTGAATTTTAAAATTTATGTATTTGATACACCGCTGATTAAGAAAAAAATTTTTAGCCGAACTAGGCAAAAATTCGAAACATGAAATTTTTCCAAATATTTTTTATTGATTTTACTATTATTTAAACAATTGCTTTACATTTTTATTTTGTCGCTTAAATATAATAATGCTTTTTATTTAATATAAATTTTGAAATTTATTGATTTTTGTGGTAATTAAATAACAAACTATCTGCCGAAATAAGTCTAAAATTCCCCAATTCGCTAGGCACAAACTCGAAACATGAAAATTTCTCCACATCTTTCAGTGATTTCTTTTGTTGTTTAAATCATTGTTTTACATTGTTTTATTTGCTAAAATACAACGATTTAATACATTTAGGATCGGCGTTTACCTAGAGAAATTAAGCCCGAAATTCCCAAACTGGCTAGGCAAAAATTCGAAACATGTGAATTTTCGAAATTTTTTTATTGATTTTATTAACGTTTAACCAATCGCTAAAATTTTAATTTATTGAACTATAATAATACTTTTTGTTTAATATAATTTTTTAACTCTATTGTTTTTTGCTCTAATTTCACAAATTTTATCTATACACTTGCTGGTCCAAATTAATCCCAAAAATTCGCAAGTTGGCTAGGCAAAAACCCGAAACATGAAAATTCTCAGAAAAACGGAAAATAAGGAATTTGATTTTTTTCGCTTTTCAAGGTTTTTTCAGGGTTACGGTCATCGGCGATTCTCACAAACTGTCGTCGAGGAATATTTGGGAGATCCGTTTCTGCTAAATCAACCGCCACAACAGCAGCAATATCAGGATTACGGTAGCCAGGGTGCGTTTTAATTTAATTAAATAATTGAAATTATTAGAATCGATATTTAATTAATTATTGAATTTGATGTGGCTAAATTAAATTTATTTGATCTAAAATGCAGTTAATGGTTTTAATGCAATTTAGTTTGGGATTAGTTTAATAATTTACATTCCAATTAATGTTATTAAAAACTCTTAATTTGGCCGTTTTTGAAAACTCGATTTTGCCTTCAGGTGGCCTTTAAAACGGGAGAACGCGATTCTACAATAATTAAGGAAAAAATCGATTTTCGAATTTCCGGAATTTGCCAGAAAAAAATGTGTTGCAATGAAAGAGCTATTGTAGTCGAATTTCCACGCCACAATACCTCCTCTTTTTTCTAAGAAAGCAACAATTTTTAAGGGGCCATTGAACTCAAAAGAGGGCGTCGCTTCTGGGTTCTGGCTTGCCGGCCCCTTTGGCATCGAATTTCTAGCCTTTAAAGGGCCATCGAAGTCAGGCAGGCAGGCGTGGCTTCTGGATTCTGCCTTGCCGGGCCGTTTAAATCTATAATTAATTTTTTTTAGATGGTCACCAGTATTTTGCTGCTGCTCCTCCTCCTCCTCCTCCTTCCATTCCGCCTCAATCCTCCCTCCAGCCAGCTCCTGCTCAAAATCATTGCTGGCAGTATGAGCACCAGGTTACGGTAGGTTTTAAATTTTATTTTTAAAGTTTAAATTTTTTTACGCTTCCTGTCGAAAACTGCCAAATTGACAAAGCCAAATTTCGCCGATAGTCCTACTTTTTTGAAACCGTCTTTTTCTCCTAGATTAGACTTTTCGAGGTCACAATTACGAATTACTTAAACAATCTTAAAATCTGTATTTCAAGATTAAGACTATACTCTAAAATCTATAAAATCAAGCCAAAATGGTTTTTTATTTAATTTTGGTTTTAGAAATGGTCGTACCTGAATTGAATTTTACGATTTTTTTATGTCAATGCACTTTTTCGAAACATGATTTTTCAATTTTTGATGTTTTTAGAGCCACGATATAGGATGAAGTTAGATTTTCTATAATTTCAGCTTTTATAAACCCTATTAATTGTCGAGTTTTTAATTTTGCGGACAATTTTTATCTCGGCATTTTCCAGGCCCGTTTTCGCAAAAAAAAAATTAGCGAGGACAGCAGTACAGCATTTAATTGACAATTTTGCGGATCGTCCCGTTTTTTGAAACATGTCTCCGAAGTTTGGCAATTTTAAAACTCCATATAAACCGTTACATTTTTTTTGAATTAGGAAAAAATTGGCAAAATTAATTTGCTAAATTTTACTGATTGGTGATACAATGGACGCCCTCTGAAATTGGAGTTCGCTATTTTTATCTGTCAATGCATTTTTTCGAAACATTATTTTTCTATTTATGAATTTTTAAGCGGTCTATCGTACGGTTTTTTGAATCCCAGCTTTTATAAATCCTAACGTTTGGTCAATTGTTAATTTTTCGGACCATTTTTTTCGGCATTTTTCAGGCTCGATTTTCGCAAAAAACGGAGCTTGCGCACGATCAAGCGTTATAATTGACAAAGCGAACTTTTGCCGATAGTTCCAATTTTTTGAAACATTTTCCTCCCAGCTTTAGACTTTTTGAGACTACGATTTCGAATCATTGAACTCAGCTGAAAAGCTATGTTACAAGGTTAGGGATAGATTTTAAAAATCTAGAAAAAATCGCCAAAGTGATTTTTTTTGCGAGTCTTTACGATGGCAGTTTTTGGGAAAAATTAAAGTCTATCATTTTTAAGTGTCAATACATTTTTTCGAAACATGATTTACCACTGAAATTTTAGAGCCACTATCTTACGGTGGGACTACGGCATCTTTTGTATATTTTCGGCTTTTATGTACCCTATTAATTAGTCAGTTTTTAATTTTACACGCTCGCTTTTTCGCAAAAAAAGGATTTTTCTTGAAAGCGGAGCTCACAATGCCAAAGCGAAAATTTGCGGATAGTCCGATTTACTTGAAACATCTAGCGCTTTTCTTCCTATATATTTGGCATTGTTAAAGGGATACCCAACCTTTTCGGGGCTCAAAAAGCAAAAACCATGACGCGGGCGGGGGTCGAACCCGGGACCCCGGCTTTCAAGACCTGTATGCTATCCATTTGGCCATAGTAGCAAGCCATTGGTCGAGATGGGGACGCCACAAGGGAGAGGAGGCCGAATTGTGTGCGGCACTGGGCATCCATTACAGCACAAAATTCGCGCGTCATTTGTACTCCCCGGAATACATAACTATATATTTGCCGCCAAAACATTGGGTATCCCTTTAAAGGTACACTAAAGTCTCGTTGGTTTGGTTACCGGCCGGTAACCGTCCGCTGGATAGCAAACAGGGTTACGGTAGGCGCTCGCCGCGGAGCAAAACCGAACCCTGACTGCCAGCTTGGGGCAGCGCCTTGGACCACTAGGCCAAGGGAGAGACGGGAAGGGGGAAGGGGAGAGGCAATAGGAAGGGGCTGGGTCGGCTGCGGCAGAGAGCCCAAATTTCCTAGCGCGACCGAATTTTTTGAGTGAGATTTTAGTGTACCTTTAAGGCTCCAAATACGCACCCTCTAAACTGCCGTAGACACCCCCCATTAGATCCCATCATTTCCTCATTACATAAAAATTTTGGAAAAAAGCTGGTTCGACGTGACGATTGCTGGAAGTTTGATCGTGAATAAACCCATGAGCGTATTGAATTTCCTAACCTTTGCCTGCCTTTGGAATTTTTTGTAACACTCATTTTTATTGGCCAAATTTTCGTGGATTTAAAGAAACGTACAGTAAGAATAATTACGATATTCCGACAGTATTTTTTTAATAATTTAAATTCTATTAAAGAGCATGGGATTGTCGGTTTCAAACGCGCTTACACTCAGCCATTAATGACGGCGATTTTTGCGGCTACAGTAACTTTTTTGAAACATAGTTTTTCTGGGACATTTGTATCCAGAAAAATCCAATCGTTTTGTAAAACTTTCCCACTGCCGCCACTGCTAGCCTGCCCACTAGCAGTTTGTAGATTTTATACAGTTCAAAGTTCTGGAAAAGGCTAAAGACCTTGAAAATCGACTCGAAATCAACGACGAATTAATACCGCCATTTTTGCGGCTACAGTAACTTTTTGGAAACATTGCTTTTCTGGGAAATTTTTATCCAGAAAATTCAAACGTTTTCTAGAACTCGCTCGTTTTCCCAAGCGATCTCTGCTAGCCTGCCCACAAGAAATTTGTAGATTTTATAAAGTTAAAAAGCTCTCGAAAAAGGCTAGAAAATCCGGGTAAGCTTGACAATTCGTACATTGAATTTCTCAAGTTTTGCCTGTCTTTGGAATTTTTTGTAACACTTATTTTTTCTTAGCCAATTTTTTGTGGACTGAAAGAGAGTTACAGTAAGAATAATACGATCTATATACGGTATTTTTCGGTAATTTAAATTCTATTAAGAAGCGTGGGATTGTCGGTTTCAAAAGGCATGATGACCGGTTACTAATTACGGCCGTTGCTGTCGAATCCTCGAATTTTTGAAACTTCATTTTTTACAATTTTAGATTTTTAAACGCTGATGTTATGCGTTTTAAAGGCGTAATTTATTGTTTTAAATATATTCAATTTTAGGTCTAATCCTAAGCCCAAGCCTAAGCCTAAGCCAAGCCTAAGCCTAACCTAAGCCCAAGCCTAAGCCTAAGCCAAGCCTAAGCCTAACCTAAGCCTAAGCCTAAGCCTAAGCCTAAGCCTAAGCCTAAGCCTAACCTAAGCCTAAGCCTAAGCCTAAGCCTAAGCCTAAGCTTAACCTAAGCCTAACCCAGGCGAGATTCGGTTATTTCGATATGCTAGGCCTTTTTTGAATACAAAATTTATAACTTTAAATTAAATACTTTGCATTGCTCCGTCGATTACCCAAATAAAAATTTTCGGCTAGCGTAATTTTCAAGGAACATATTTTTGCAAAAAAAAATTCCGAAAATCCCTGATTTGCTTTTGTTTCCATTTTTAGTGATACGATATTTTCAGCGCATTCTTAGCTACGCTTTTAGACAACGATCGATATACAGACGGCATTTTTGACAATTAAAATTCGATTAAAAATTGTGGAATTACCGGTTTCAAATGATGCGGCGCACGTCCATTAATGGCGGCTATTTTTGCGGACATAGCAATTTTTTTGAAACATTTATTTTCTGAACCGTTCTAAATTTTCATTGTTTAGCGCATATTGCATATTGATTTTGTAGCATTTATTTTTAGACGATCTCCTCCTCGTCCCCGAGCTGCTCCTCCTCATCCATCGATGATGAGTTCGACTTTGTCACTCGATTGCCGCCGGATATTGAGAGCAAGGTTTGCAATTAATTATTAGTTAATTATGAACCATTGCGAAATAATATAAATTAAAAAGTGTTTAAAAATGTCAATTTTTCATGTTTCAAAAAACAGCGTGTTCTAAATATTGCAAAATCTCTCATAAAAGAAATTTGGAAAACGGATTTCGATTCAAAAAATTGATTTTTGATGTTTCAAAAAAAAATCATATCGTCGTTTTATTTTTCTACATAATTAAACGCATTGGAGCGATCAGCCTAAAAGACTAGCATTTAATTAATCTGAATTAAATTTCAGCATAAAAACAAGGCTAAAATATAAAAATTAATTTGAGATTTGACAAACTACTTTTAATGTTTCAATAAAATTTAATATTCCATTTTTGTTGATCGAACTTGTTGGGTAGCCGTCGGTCAATTTGAAAAAAATCAAATAAAAGCTCTAAACAAAAAAATTTAAATAACAAAAATTTAGTTTTAACATTTAGAAGTTTTTTAATAATTAATTTTTTTATTGAATTGACGTAATTTGAGGTGTTCTACCCGCCCTCCGCCCAGTGCCCAAAACTGAAAGAACGAATCCCAAGAAAAGGAAGGGAAATTGGCCGGAAACGGACTCATCATTGCCAATATCCAGGTGAGCCGCCGAAGCCACGCCCCTTTTTTGGCTTCAAGGGTCCTTTAAAATCGGATTTCTAGGCTGCGACAAGATCTACACGAAAAGCTCCCATCTGAGGGCCCATCAGCGGTTGCATACCGGTGAGGACTCCACAAATGCTCTTTGCTGGCTTGCCATTTGCCCAACTGGCTGCCAGTCTAGCGATTCTCACATCCTAAATGGTCTCTGCTGGCTTTTCTAATCGATTACGCCAGCAAATCCAGCCCAAAATCCAGTAAAGAGATAAAATTCCGCAAATGGTCTTTGCTGGCTTGCCATTTGCCCAACTGGCTGCCAGACTAGCTATTGTTTTTTCGTAAATGGTCTCTGCTGGTTTGCCTCATCGATTACGGCATCAAATCCAGCCAAAAACGGGTTAAAAATCTGTTTAGTTTGTAACTAAAGAGATAAAATCCCGGAAGTGGTCTCTGCTAGCCTGCAATTTCCCTGGCTGCCAGACTAGCGATTCGCATTTCCTATGTGGTCGCTGCTGGTTTGCCTAATCGATTACGCCATGAAAACCAGGCCAAAACTCGTTAAAAAGCTAAAATTCCGCAAGCGCTTCTGCTAGCCTGCCAATCACTCATCTCATTGTGTGTGAAGTGCCCTCCGGCTATTTGGCAGTTATCTACAGGTCTTTGGCGGGTCTTTTGCGGGTAGCGTCTTTAGGTTGCCGCGCGTACTCAAGGTACTCGAGTGGGTACGGTATCCTATTTCACCCCTAGGCGACGCCGGCTACTGTTGTCTCTTTTGGGGAAGCGAGAGAGGAGCGAGAGAGAGAGATAGAGAGAGACAGAGAGAGAGAGAGAGAGAGAGAGAGAGAGAGAGAGAGAGGAGAGACAGAAAGGGGGCCGTTCGGTGTGATTGATTGGGGGCCACTTGACAGCCCAGATCTGCCCTCGGGCACAAAGGGCAAAAAACGCCGAAAAGGGGCTGGCTAGCAGCGATTTTTGGGGAATTTTCGCAACGGCATGCAAGCGAAAAATTGCATAATGTCAAATTTTCGGCTTATAATTATATGTTTCATCTCAAGAACATAATCCGGGATTTTTTTCGGGCCTAATTGTCAGCAATAAACCGATTCCTAAACAACCAGTACTTATTAGGAAAACCAGTGGAAAAAGACCGCTTCGCGGCCATTTTCCACTGGAACCCTGTTTAAGAACCACGAATTCTAACCCTTTCCTTTTCTTTTCCTTTCCCGGAGTCCCCTGAGCCATTCCTTGGCCTGAGGCGCCAGAACGCGGACTACGTTCGAAACCTTGAGCCTGCGGCGCTAGCTACTTTCTCCATATTGG
>JBBGBA010000411.1:0-26164 GCA_038088335.1 Mesorhabditis sp. LJ9110 | reverse complement strand
CTCTCTCTCTCTCTCTCTCTCTCTCTCGTTCTCCCTCGCTAGCTCCCTCTCTCCCACCTGAAATTTAAGATTTTTTTGTAATTTCCGTTTTTCCAAGATTTTCCCGGGTTTCGTAACCTTCCAAATTACTCACCGCTCGCCCAGCTGATCCTGGTTATCCGCACGATTTTTCGTTTGCGTGTTTTCTCGAGCGCCCGCACCGACAATTATCCCTCAAAACAGATGCCCTAGAAACGAACTAGTAGAAAGATAGAGATTGAGCGAGGTGTCAATAGGCATCGATGTGTAGTTTTCGCTTTTCGAGGTCACTTTTGCGGGGCGGGTGGATGGCTAGCTAGCTGGCTGCTCACTGAGGAACTGACTATCCGACCGATTGTCCCGGTTGGCCAGCTGAGCGGAAAGAGCGAGAGAGTGCGAGAGAGAGAGAGAGACAGAAAGACGTGCAGACAGATATTTTCGATCTCACAATCAGTCGGCGTTCCATTTTTCTGAGAAAACGATGTGTACTATGAAAAGATCCCTGAAAACTGGAAAAATTCTCACGCTTACATCCTGATTTTAAACTTTAATGGGGCGAAAATTGACTTTTAAACCAACCAAAGGTATAATTAAGCGATCTCCCAAACAGCTGTTGCCGATGATTTCACAGTTTCCGCCCGCCGTTTGTCTACCTACTTTTCGCCAACTCTTCATCATCCCCCACCCAAAAATCCACACGCCCCTATCCGCCCTGCTCCCCCAATTTTTACGTCGTATTATTTACCTGATGAGTCAGAGAGAGAGAGAGGGAGAGAGCGAGAGAGATAAAGAGTGAGAGAGAGACGTAACGAGTGCCCATCGAGAGTTTTAAGAAATTCCACAGGCTGTAAAATTGTTGACACATCCAACTCGATGGATCTTTTCGAGCTAGGGACCAGTGGAATTCGGCGGAAAACCCCTTAAAAAAAGCTGTATTTCTATATGTATGCTATTAATTAGCATTTAATAATGAATTTTTTGTATCGGGTCGAAAGCGAGATTTTAAAGGAATTTTTAAGGCAGAATCGAGAAAAACGGAATGGATTTTGCATTTTTGTCTAAAGGCACTGACAAGGCCTGGCTGCCTGTATGTATTTGTGGATTATGGATTTTTCTATAGGTATTGCCACGCCGCCACACGCAACTTTCCTTAAATAGCGTAATGGATCACGACATCTTCAAGGCGTTCAGTTCCTCAGCTTATCAAAAAATTTATAGGCACAGCATAGACAGGAAACGAATAATTTGTTTTATCGTCTCCTTGCCAGGAAGCCAATTCGTGCAAAAATCTTGGAACATACGGTATTTTGACTAGGCTGTCAATCGATTTCAAAGGGAATAAAATAGTTCTTTTTGAGCGCTTCAGGTCTAAAATTAGCTTCTGCCTGCAGACCGTAATATTTCCTAGCTGAGATATATACGACCCCAGGCCCATTTTTGAGCATTTGGGCCCATCGGGCCGGGGGTGACCCTCCAGGGAAATGGAGAATTTTGACGGCCCTAGGGGAAGATGGGTCACTTTGTCGCCCCGCTCCAATTCTGCTGAAAAACGGCGGGGACATCCGAGATTCGTAGGAAGATGCCGAAAAGGGACGCAAAATAGGGATTTGGATAAAAGATGGCCGGGGGGAATTGATGGGATTTTTGAGCAGCAGCTGGTGAGACCCGAATCGTACTGTTTGAAGAGCAAGTGGGCCTAGAAATGATTTTTTTACAAATATCGTTAATTTTTTGTTTGGAGTAATAACGGCAGTATTCTACATACCAAGGCGAACATTTTGCTATACTTTAAAAATATTAAGTGAGCGCTAGCCACGATATTTTCGCGAAAATAAAAAGTCGCAATTTTTCTATCGGAATTTATAGTTTGTAGGCGATATTTATTAGGTGGGACCGAAAGTACCTGCAGACGACCTGCAGACCCCTTTTTCTCAATAATTCGGCCAGATGGCCGCCCGGTTCTCAACCCCCCTATGTAGTCTAGAAGGGTACTATCTACCCTAAAAATATCGAAAAAATCCTGCCTCTATAACTTTTTTTATAAATGATTTTCCGTGAGACCCTGGTCGACCCGAGGCGACGACATCCTGTACCCCTCTTCCTTTCCAGCCTTATAAAAATTCTTAATGTCGGAATTCCCGAATCATAATTTGTAACATCAAATGCCAGTTGAATATCTTCCTAGCTATGGGGCTCAATTGACCCTGCGGATTTAGAGTCGGCCGCTATTTGCAATAGTTTGGATCAAAAACCGAATTTTCGATGTGTTTAGCGAAAAGGCTCTCATCAATTTATTGAGGACAACCAAATTAAACCTGATCCATCTATCATGAGCAACATTTTGCGACAAACATTGCACAACTATCAATTATTTACCTTCCTTCTTTATTTAAGGAAATTTTGCAAATTAGTGGGAGCACCAAGTGATCGACTTTGAGATGAGACGGCGACACCGAATTTCCGTTCCTATTCTTGAACCCTTGACAATCAAATTTTCTTCTTAATGAGATCTAATTGCGCATCGGTAGTACATACTGTGCTAAAATTATCAATCATCTAAACCCAATCTTCCGCGGAGAAAAAAATAAAATAAAAATTTGCCCAAAATTCCGTATTTGCTCTCATTTCTAGACCAGCATGGAACAATTGTCCTTAGGTAATCTGCGCACGTAAAGCAGCTATAGCTAAGCTCCATTTTGATATATCCCACTCAAAAAGTTGTCCACTAAATTCGGAGAAAACCACCGACAAATGAATTTGTCGATTCCGAGCCCAAAAACCGAATTTGACATCTTTCGAAAATGACTTGGAAAAAAATCATGCTGTTAGGCATTAACATTTTATATAATGCGCTGTATAGCCACAAGACTTGTCTATCCACTGTCAATTATTTGGAGCGCTAGAGCTTGTATGGACAGAGATATCGTTCGTAGAACTCAAAAACTCGAAAATCGAGTCGCACGCATTCTTTGCCCGAGAATTAAAAAACTTGTGTAAGGTTCGGCTTGAAAGTTTTACTGAAACAAGACAACACTTGACCCTCTAGCATCGCAAAATCTTGAAATGAAGGAATGGATGCATCCATAAAATTTTGGTCGCCGAAAAACTGCAGTTACTTTCGGTCCAACCTAATAGATTGGTTAGGCCTTATTTTGATGCTTAAACGTATCAAAAAGCGCAAAGACCGTTAAATTTTATTGAAGTAATTTTTGAATAATTTTAATTTAGTTAATTAAGCCGTTCTAAAACTCATTAAATATTCCCTGCCCCCTATTTTATAACTTCCTTATCCCTCTAGTATCTCTCTTCATTTCCCCCCTCAAGTATCCGGTCTGTAATTTGTAATGATTTGGAGCTCCTGCTCTCTTTCTAGCTAGTCGTTGTTGTGTTGTGGAGCCCCTCCTTCACATCCAGGTCATCCGATACCCCATCCTCCTTTCTCTGGGCCCCGGGTTGAATGGCCCCCGCCTCGAGTCGACTTCTTATGCAAATCGACTCTATACCAATTCCAAGTGGCAGCACAATGGTTTTGGTGGCTATAGTATGCAGCCTACTTCCGGTATATTTTTAGGAGATTAAGCCAGCCTAACCTAGACCCGCCCTAAACCCAAGCCTAAGCCAAAACCTACTCTTCATTAGCGCTAGTACGCTGATCTACGGTCGCGTATGTAGGCATTGAAGCGTACTTTAACGTCAACCACTTTCTATGAATTCCTATGAATTTTTTACGTATCACTCTAGATATGAACCCACTACTCGAATGCCACAGACACCGCCCGGTCGGCCAGGTGGAACGTTTTGGGCGGTGGGGTGGTACACTTCGTAAGTTGGGTACTTGTGATCAGATCACCCGCAATTTTTAGTTTGCGATGAAACTGTTGTAAACTGTTGGAATTTAAATATTTCTAGATTTATTTGATTTTTTTTGTTGTTTTGAGACTTTAACTAACGTGCTGGACCTTATTTTATTTAGCTCCATCTCTCCCTCTCTCTCTCTCTCTCTCTCTCTCTCTCTCTCTCTCTCTCTCTATTACTTTCGTTCTCTCTTCGCTCTATTTGTCACGCTCTATCACTACTCGAAAAAGTCCTTAGTCCGCTCGTGAGCACATGCTAAAGCCTGAGCACGAGCTCACAAAGCTATCCGATGTTTTAGATTCCACCTCCCGCTAAATCCCGAAATCCCGATTCCCGACCACTCCTGGCTCCCTGCCAAACCTGACCCTCTCAAATCCACGATTTTCCGCATCCAAAACCATCTCACACTCCTCAAAATTCCACCGCAAATCTCTCAAAAATTTTCGGAGAAATGTCACGCCTTTAACAGGACCACTCACACACTCACCTCACGCCCTCCCTCACTAGCAGATCTGCCTATCAAATGGGATATGGTGGGTGTGTGAAGAGAGAGAGAGAGAGAGATGGAAAGAGAGAAAGACAGAGAGAGACCACACAAAATTGTGTTAATCCCCCATTCCATCCATTGAGGGGCTGGGCAGTCACTCGGAAGAAATTTGGAGGTGTTGAGGGCGAGGCGCCATTTCTTGCGCCCCCTACTATGGGGAGCTGTAGTTCACGTACTGTTTTTTTAAGCCGGCCAAGGCCTTGAAAATGCTAAAAAAAGCTGTGAGTGGGGTCAGACGCTTTATAGAATCGTGTTACAATGGAGTGAAGTTTTGGATTTTCCATAGAGGGAGGTTTCGTTAAAAATATTCTAGCAGCCAAACCCTAATCTGAAGCCTAAGCTTAAGCTCAAGCCGAAGCTTAAATCTTGGTTAAGCCTAAGCTAAGCCTAAGCTAATGCTAAGCGATGCCTAAGTTAAGCCTAAGCCAAGCTGAAGCCCAAGCTCGGCCTAAGATCAAGCCTAAGCCAAACCTAAGCCAAGCTTGAGCTAAGCCAAAACCAAGCCAAAAAAACCAAAAGCCTAAGCCAACCAAAACCGGGAAACCCCCCAGGTTCCCAACCCCAAAGCAAAAAACCAAGCAACCCCTCTATTCCACCTGGATACCCTAAACGCCCCTGCGGGAGAGTCAGAGGAGTTTACCCTGACAGTTGAAAGGCTTCAAAGACACCCTCCCTTCCCAATACCATTTAAGCCAAGCCGAAAGTGACCTTCTTTCCCTTCCCGGTTCCATTCTTTGCATTTCCCTTTCGAGATTCCGTTCCTTTCCGTTCCGATCCTCTCTCCATGGAGGTCGATCCAAATACTCCCAATTAGCATACACACCTCTTCGTCGTCGTGTGTCTCTGTCTGTCTGTGTGTGGACATTTTCAAGGGCATGCGGCCATTCAATTCGGAGCCCTCCTTCGGCCTCAACGAGGTCTCCTTATAGGAATTGTCCTTCCTAGGAGTAGGAGACTGTCGATAGGAAAGCCGTGGAGTCGCGGTTTTTCATAGCCTTTTCTTTATATAATTTTCCTCTTATTTTCCGTCACATTCTAACTAGTTTTAAGTTTTTTTACAACCCTAATCTATGCCTTAACTATGTTGCTTTATTAAGGATTTGTGATCAGATTTTTAAATCGAAATATTGAATTTTAGAGTTTTTAGTCTTCTTTAAATCTTATTGTACGTATTTGTCGAGACCCAGGAAACGTAAGGGTCGATGCCGCTTTTCCTGTCCCTTTAAAGAACATGTAAA
This sequence comes from Mesorhabditis sp. LJ9110, assembly GCA_038088335.1. Lineage (NCBI taxonomy): Eukaryota > Metazoa > Nematoda > Chromadorea > Rhabditida > Rhabditidae > Mesorhabditis > Mesorhabditis sp. LJ9110. The sequence continues at coordinate 20,506 of JBBGBA010000411.1, read as the reverse complement.
GTGTCAGAATCGACCCCTCCCTCGACAACTATATTACATTCCAAATTACTTGAGTATCCTGATATTAACAGTTAACAAAAGTAATTTTCAACACCTTGTAGCTGTCGAGAGTTGGCCGATTTAAGAAGTCGATTCCTCCGCCTCCTAGCCCCTTTAAATATACCCCAAAACAAATGGCATAATTTTGCGCAGCCACCTCGTCACCCTGCGTAAACAAGACGAGCCAATTTGCTCTGCCATGCCCATGCGTGGGAATCGGGTCGGGCAAGCAGCCAGCGAGGGGCAGCCAGGGGCTATAGGGAAGGAGGCAGAATTTCATTATCCCTTGATTGCATCCTCTGTCCCTCCCCGATGCCTATTCTTGGTCTCTCTCTCTTTCGCTATCTCTCTCTCTCTCTCTCTCTCTCTCTCTCTCTCTCCTTTCCTACATCCGTCAATTGTTATGCCCCCTGCTATTGTCGTAGTCGGACCTCCGTTTAATCCTGATTTTTCTATATTTACCGTAAGAAATCGGATAGATCTTATTACTTTTTTTAAGGTTAGGATGATGTGGCGAATCCTTTTCCGACAACTTTTTTCTGGATGAAAATTGCTTCCTGGCTCTGCTATTTGTGACGTGAAAACGGCAAAATCCCGACAGCAAAAATACCGACATCAAAAATCCCGACAGGTGAGAATCCCGACACGCAAAATAGCTGCTTAAAAGGAAGTGGCATTCAAAGGAGCTTCAAGAATTTGCCGGGAATTTCGGCTGTCGGGTGTTGGTTGTCGGCTTTTTCGCCTGTCAAAATATGTATGTCAAGCGCTCTATAAGAATTTAATTTGTTCCGCCACTTACACTAAAAAATCTCCATGGTCGGCAGAAATCCACGGTCGTTCCTTGTCAGGCCCCTTAAGGCCAAAACCCATAGTTCAGACTGATTCTAACGTTAATTTACAACCTATTTTTCGTCTTTTGGAACCTGCAATGTTTTTCAAGACTCGAGATCACGGTCTCCTAGCTCCGATCCCAACCTTGGCCGCCAAAATGCATAATTCGCCATGTCGACGCGGCGGCGCCACATTAGACCCCCCAAACGACATGGCCGGCCTGCAGAGCGGGGACTCTTTAGGGGGATTTTGAAAGAAGTCGCCTTGTATTACAACATTCCGCTCTCGCTCTCTCGCTCTCTCTCTCTCTCTCTCTCTCTCTCTCTCTCTATCTCTCCCTTGGCCCCGGGGCATAACCCTGATTAATGGCCATCCTGGCCCAGCTGAGGGTGCTAAGTGAAACGACCCTCTATGTGGCCGGAACGGGATTGAGTCCCAGATAGTTTCAAAATGGCTGCGGAGGCTCCGGAATTAGATTCAGACCCGGAAATTGGTTTTCTAGACAAGGATTTGTGCAGATTTTGTGTTTTCAAGGCACTAGTAAGCCTCAATTTTAGCTTTGAAAAAAATAGCTACCAGAAATAAAAAAATCTCAATATCGCTATTTATTGCCTTTCTGATCACTTTAAAATGCGATAGGAGGCTGCATATGAAATCGCCGGTTTGGCAATATAGGCTGGAAGACGAATTTTACCTTCCTGATCCCTTTAAAATGTCCAAAACTCTCCCAGTTACGTTAAAAGCCGACTTGGCGGGTTTCCAAAAAGGTCACTCACGACTTCACAACCCCTTGAATATTTCTGGAACCCTGCAAATTAGGCTGATTTGTTTGGCGTCTTTGCCAGTTTCAAAACCATTTACCAAATAGTCCGTGTGTGTGCCGGATTTTTGCCTTCATGGCCCCTTTAAAACGTTCCGAACCCCTCAATTGCCATCCCAAATTTCTCCCCTTTGGCTGATCAGCGATCCCGATGTACACAACAGCGTTGCGACAAGACCGCGCCTAGTGGGCCCCCATGTCTCTCTCTCTCTCTCTCTCTCTCTCTCTCTCTCCCCTTAGGGCCCACCAACGCCGCAACTGACGGAAAGCGCGAATTTACAACCACAGCCCCGATTTATTCACTCTCGTCGCTAGCCTGGGGGCCAGGGACCAGATCACGCTCAAATTCCACACCTTAATTTCCGGTTTCTCAGGATTAAGCATCATTTTGTTTGTTGATCTAACTACCGTAAGCTTTTCACCACCTCCAAGTCCCTGAAAAATATTGAAAGGGATTTTTGAGAACGACCTAGAGTCCTCAATTCCAGGCGCAACTCGGTGACCAGCGACGTGCTGACAGAAGCCGAAAGGATGCGGGCCCGTGCTTCCGGGCAGGAAAAGGTAAGAGAGAGAGAGGGGCGAGAGAGAGAGAATGAGTGAGAGAGAGAAAGAGAGAGCCAGAGAGCTAGTGAGCTATTGAAAGGAAAAATGAACGTAGGATTAGCGAAGAGTGGCGAAGTTGATTTAAATTGTTTTAAAATCAAGAAAAACAATGCAACAAATTCAAAAATTAATAATATGAAAAAATTCCGGGATTGAGTCGGTGAAATCAATTTAAATACGATTTGAATTATTGAAATTAATATACCCATGTTTTTTAGGACTTCCTCTCCCTCCTCGAGAAAATGCAGGGCCAACGACTCAATGAGCAGCGATGTGCCATGCCGGAGGTTCATGTGGGTCGTTGAAACCTATCACCTAGAAAAAACAAAAATATCTTTTGTTCAAAAAGTTAAAAAGGAGCCGACCATCCCATCGGGTCGTCCGGAAACTCGCAAAAGACCGGAAAGACCGGAAAATGGCTGCAAAACGAACCCCCGACATCTGGGCCATTTCACCTTTTTCTCCGGCTTTTCCCTCCCCCATCAGCCGCCCTCAAATCTCGAGCTCAAGCCCGAGGGGAGGACAGCTGATTTTTCTGGGCCCTAACCCGGGTCCGTTGGCCCCGTCCTTTGGCCCTTCCACCGTTCCTCTCCGCTCAACACCCCTGGCGTTTCGACAATTTGCCCGCATTTGCCGGATGTTGAGGCTGAAGCCGCTCAAAGCTCAAAAAATATCTTCATTGTTTTTTAGATGTTTCTTTTTACTCGGGATCGATGAAAGAAATCCTTGGGCTATACTTTTTGGTTTGCTTTTCGAGCGTTCCATATTAAAAAACACTACTAATCTTTGACCTTTTAGATTTTTAAAACGTCACTTGTGAGGCGACGGCTTAAGCTTAAGGTCAGGCTTAGGCTTAGGTTTCGGCTTAAGTTTAGGCTTAGGCATAGCTTTTGGCTTGGGTTTAGGCTTAGGCTGAGGCGTATGACCCAGGGTTAGGCTCAAGCTCAGGCTCAGATTTAGGCTTAGGCTTAGGCTTAGGTTTCGGCTTAAGATTAGGCTTAGGCTTAGGCATAGCTTTTGGCTTCGGTTTAGGCTTTAGCTGAGGCGTATCTTAGCCCAGGCTTAGGCTTAGATTTAAGCTTAAACTTAGGCTTAGGCTTAGGCATTGCCTGCCTTTGCCTTGCCGACCCCTTTAACGTGAGATCAGGGCCGAAATCTACTTTGTCTCTCTTGCCTCCATTTTTTTCTATTTACCAAAACAACCCCGATCTACTGCTGCGACCTAATCCTTGGTCCGCTGTCTAGAATGTGATTTCTTAAAGCCTGGAATTTCCGAATTTTGACAGCTCCCTCTAGCTGGCTGCAAGTCTATTATCCTCTTTTGCATCCGTTTCCCACAATCAGCCTGCAGAGATCTTTTGCTTTGCCGCGGCCCGTCCTCATTCCTTTACCTTTCCCCCGTTTTTTGCACACCCCAAATCGCGTCCTTGACCATTCAATTTGCATATTCCACCTCTAAGCGCGGCCCACGATTCGCCCAGCCATTGCGGTCTCTCGCTCTCTCTCTCTCTCTCTCTCTCTCTCTCTCTCTCTCTCTCTCTCTCTCTCTCTCTCTCTCTGTCGCTCTCTCTTTTCTCTATGATTGTTTGGGTGTACCGGTAACATTTTGCGGTAAGCACGATAGCCTACTTGGCTACATCCGCCAAAACCTCAAATTTTTCTGCATTTTTTGACTTCAATGGAGCTTTAATGCGTTCTTATACCTGCAAAACTTGTAAAGAAAACCGAAAACTCGAATTAGATAAATCTCTTTATCCCCAGTACTCTCTATCCCTAGCTCACTATCGCTCTCTCTCTCTCTCTCTCTCTCTCTCTCTCTCTTTCTCTCGCTTACACTTTCTCTCTCGCTCGTATATCAGGAAGCCGGACGTTCGAAAGTCCGTTTCGATACTAATAACACCCATTTTCCGGCCGTAAAAGTGTCAGTCTGATATTCCACCCGGCTCTTCGGCGGCTCTTTTGACTTGAGAAGAATGGGGGGCAAAAATGAATACACCAATATACGAGCCGGGGCGTGAAGGGTGTACGGCTACTCATCGGTCCCCCCCCCCCTTTCGAGTCGAGACTCGAGGACTCACGCCGACCAGCCGACGAGTCGAACGAGCCGCTTCTCCACATAAGGGCTCTTTGTGTCTGCCCGTTACACCCTAAAAAGGTGCGGCTCCTTAGATTGCATAAGTCAGGCTCCTTATTGTTGTTTGATACTTTTTTAAAAGGGAGGCATGGCGCACATCTTTCCATAACCTAAGCTTAGGCCCTTTTGGCACCATTGGATTCCAGCTATAATCCAGCAGCATCCCGAAAGGCCAAAATCCAACAGCAAGAAAATCTCGACACTGATACTACCGACAAGGTCCAGACGGGCAAAATACCGACATATTTTGGCGTCAGTTTCGATACCACTCTGCCTTTTCCACAGCCATTTTACATGTCGGGATTTGGGCTGTCGGTATTTTTGCATGTCTTTTGCTAACCTTCCTTTTAATTTCAGGGTTTTGTTTTGTTGTGTTGGGTTTTCCCCCAGCATTACCCTTTAAGCCACAGAATCCGACTGATTTTCCGCTAAGAAACACTTACCTTCTTAATGAATATTTGATGATCAAATTTACCCCTCTCATTTTTCTGCAAATACGCACTTTTCTGTAGGTTTTGGCTGCAGTCCCGCAGCACGGCGCGCTGAAGTTCAAAAGTCGGGTGTGATTACAAGCCGGTCCGTTTGTCGGTGCTGTCCTCTTTCAAGTTCTTCTTCTTCAGCTGATGATGGTGGATTATGTGCACCGGGGCCGCTGCCCCATCTCATCAAATAATCAGTTGACTCGCGTGTGTCCCCCACCCGCCACACTTCCACCTAACCTTTCTCTTTCTCTCTCTCGCTCTCTCTCTCGTCAAAAAACGAGTCTGGTTTCCTAAGACATCGCAACGAACACATTGCATTTGCAACTAGTTGCAAAACGGAACGGAAGAAATTTTAAAAGTCTTGCAGTTTTCATCTGTTGAATTAATTTTCTAATTTCATGCTCACTCTCTCTCGCTCTCCCTAGCTCTCTCCTTTTTGCTATCTAGGGTGTTTCATATACCGCATTATATCTCACGCTTTCTCTACATTCGTGCTCACTCACTCACTCTATGGTGCTCTATCACTCACACTCTCTCTCTCTCTCTCTCTCTCTCTCTCGCTCTCGCTCTCTCTCTTAACGTGGCTATCTGGCTCACTCCCGATGTCATTATCCTCCCCTTTCTCGCTTTCGCTCTCAGTCCCGATTGCTCACACCTCGCTTACTCCGTTGTAATTAGCAGCTTTTCGTTGCCCCCGAAACTTTCGAAACAACCCTCAAGGCAAACCACACGATTTACAAGCCCAAAAACTCGAGACTCACTCCCAAGAAGGTAGTCCGTGAGGCACCGAGTAAGTCGGAGCAAGCCGGAAATCTAGAGGGGGGGGAGGGCAATATTCGGCTTTACTCCCCCTCAAGCCCCGTCTCACCATCCACCCCACCCCCCGAATGGCCATTATATGCCTTGGGTGAAGACCTAAAAGGTGCTCCCTCTCTCTCTCTCTCTCTCTCTCTCTCTCTCTCTGACTCTTTCTCCTCTTGACGACAAACAAACGCGCGCGGTGGTGTCCGTATTTTTATTCCTTCCGCCTCACCCCCCGGCTGGGGCTCCAGGCGTTCTGCCGCTTTTTATGGTCCGTATTTTTTAGGGCCTGGACGATCGCTTATATATTTTTAGTATGCACACTTTTGCTTTAAATCGAATACGGTTTTTAGTAGAATTCGGAATGAAGATCTACCGTAGCTTAAGGGTAGCTTTTCGGCAAGCTGATTTTTTTTGATCTCAATAACCTTAAAAATTGTACTTTTGGGTTTTTGCCGTATTTCCTGACTTCACGGGTACTTTAAAGCCAAAAGTTATTAAGATTCGGCTTCACCGGTCCTTTAAAACCAACGGAAAACTACTGCGTTTGCTCGTTGTTTTTCTGGATTTACTGTATTCACTGGTCCTTGAAAGCCAAAGGCCATTTCGATTCGGTTTCACAATCCGTTTAAAAGTACCATGAAACTACAAATTTTTACCCCACATACCTTTAGAACTTAAAATTAATAATTCGCGAATTTCGAGTACTCCACCTTCCGTCCTTTCCAATCGTCGTTCAGAGGTGTACGGTGTACTTTACTTCCCCTTCTCACTCCCGAGCTTTTCCTCCCGGCCGGTTCACCAATTAGCCGCCCTTATGTCTTTCCGTCAGTCAGTCAGTCATCTCCCCTCTGTCGGTTATGTTCTTTGTCGGTTTGTCCGTCGGTCACTCATCCTTCTCTGTTCCTTGAAAATGAGAGAGAGAGAGAGTGAGAGTGAGCAAGACCCAGGCCGAGAGCCCATAACTCCCTTCACACGCTATTAGCCCATGTGCCCTGGGGGGTATGTCGTACAGCCTGCTTCTCCCCCACCCGCAAATGTTTATGGCAGGTCATCGTACTTTGTCTTTTTCGCGGAATGGGTTATGTGAAATGTTGAGGGGAGGGATGCTAATGGGATTTCGGGTATGCTCAGGCCAGAATACCCAAGCCGAAGGCGCACAATGGAGAATATCGCCGCATTTCCTAAGGAATCTCTGCTGGCCCGCCAACCGTATGCTACCTTGACTTCTCAGTCCCTTTAAAGGTATGAGGACGGCATAAATCAAACCCCTGGGAGGGGGGGTTTGATTCTTGCAAGTCCAATACGACAGGGGTAGAGACGAGAGGGGCGGGGCGCGCCGTCCCAAGGAAAGTGCCGAGTCACCGATTTTGTTCAAAGCCAGGTTTCCACGTCTTTCTATTGTTTTAAATATTATTGTGATATTTGCTTGTTAATTTGATAAAATATTGGCACATAATTGTACTTTGAGATAAAGTGATAAACCACCTTTAAAATTCAAAATCCTCATACCTTTAAAATTCAAAATCGACGATTTTTCTCATTTGTGTCTTTTGTAGTTCATTTGAACGCTAGAAAAATGAGGAGAGAGAGAGAGAGAGAGAGAGAGGGAGATAAAGAGAAAGAAAGATCGAGATCGAGAGCGAGAGATAGAGCAAGAGCTCCACGACAACGGGAGAGAAAGAGAGAGAACAGGTGGCCTCGGTGGACAGCACTGCTTTGAAGAGCTGGGCTTTGGATTTCTTATTTTCTCTTGTTTCGCGATGATTTTTCAATTTTTGACAATTTTTAAAGGCACCAGGAAGGCTAAGCTATGGATTCCGGGTTATGAATTTTCTAGGAGCTTTCCTTAGACCGAAAAACGCGAACGCGAAACCCTATCTCTTCCGATTTCCCTCTGTCTCTCTCTCTCTCTCTCTCTCTCTCTCTCTCTCTCTTTCTCTCTCTCTCTTCTCTCTAACTATCTTTCTCTCTCTGCCGCGGAGCAGTCGGGCTGATAGGTAAATCCATACTTTTTGCCTTGCCTGCCCCTTTAACTGCGAAAATGGGCGAGAGCGAAAGGGCGAGAGAGCGAGAGAGAGAGTGAGAGAGAGTGAGAGAGAGAAAGAAAGATCGAGATTTCCTTCAAACAACTCCTAAGCTCCGTTCGACCAAGCCAAGCCATATTTTGTCTCCACCCTCCGCCCACCCCCGGCTACGTGTCACCCCCCAACAAACGCCCAAACCATCGCAAAACACATCGGGCGCCCCGCGGACGCTTGGAACGTAATTTTGTCGCTAGCCGGAACTTTTAGGGTCTTTTGGCGAGCTGTAATTTTGGGGTTTAACTGATTACGCTAGGAAATTACCACTAGTTTTCGCTATCCGATTACGTCAGGTAATTTGTAGCAAGATGCTGGTTTTTAGGTCTTCGAAGTTGGCCAAAGATACCTTAAGAGATTTTTCAAACATATTCAAGTACAGTGCACTCCTCCTTACGGCTCCATTTTTTCCAATAATAGCCACCAGCGAGCCCTAATTTCCAGTGTGGCATTGTGTCCTACATCCACGTCTCTCTTTCTCTCTTCTCTCTCTCTCTCTATCTATCTATCTGTCTATCTCTCTCTGGCGCTATCTCTCTCTCGCTCTCACTCTCTCTCCAGCTATCTATGGCTGACTGACGGTTTTTGTGTAAACAACTGGGCAAATACCGGCAGCCCATCATCCCCCCGATCATCATCATCAACTCCCGGTTTGCCCAGCTTATTCAAATTCACCGCTCCACACACGAAAAATTCGCCCCCATTTCCCGGCTCAGCCCCGTGTGAATCACTGCCATTGGAAGCAGGGAAAAACGGGATTTTTGGTGTGCATCGTTTTTTTGGAATTATCGAAATTTGATGCTTGATTTTTTTTGAAAATTTTAATTTGGATAAAAGCTCGATTAAATTGCAATTATTACAAGTAATAGGCCAGCTTTAATTTCTTTTGGTACATTCTAATGAACGAATTTATATTGCTATTTTGTAGGCTTGTTGAATATGCAATTTAAGGGCCATTGAAGACATTTTTGTTTCAAAAGTTTCATGGTTTTTATGTGCGTTTTCGCATCTTTTAAGGCCGTTTTAAGCTATAGAAATTTTCTATGCAGCGAAATCGAGCCCAAAAACTCTTCAACGCTGTTAATACGGCCAGGTAGGTTGTTGCCAGAATCCAGGTCTCCGACCGAGTTTTTGCCAGAATTCGCAATGAAAAATAAAAACTTCCACCCTGCCCAACCAGACAGTCCAGTCATGGCGATGGCCCTAAAAATATATGGACCGCCCCGGAAAATGGAAAACATTCCAAATAGTCCAAACAATCGCACCCGCCAATATTTGGGTCCCAAAAATTTCCATCCCCGGGATATTATTCCGATTCGAATCCCCGTTTCTGGTATGGCCGTGTCGCGCTGTGTGTATTTTGTTATTGGGATTTCGATTTTTTCGTGGGGCTCTGCCCCCGAAAAAATCGGCTTTTATGGGACGCGGCAGCAGCAGTCAACCCGGCCCGGCCCGGCCAACCCGATAAATTGCAAATCCCGCGCAAGCGCGTGGTCTCGGCACGATTTTTGAGGGAATTACTGTAGGCCTAGGCCGCTCTTGCCTAAATTAGCTTTTATGATTTTTGCTTTTAATAGTAATTTTGATTTTTGGCGCATTATGCAAATTAGGCACACTTCAAGGCCTTTCTTCTACCTTTTCTGATTTTGAAATCTAAGTTTCCTTTTTGGGCATTCACGATGTTTTATTTAAAAAATTGACCATACAGCTTCCCGATCCCATTAAAGTTTGCCGCGGTTTTCCGGTTCACCGTGGAACCCCCTTCAACCAGCTCCCGGTCAAATATTGGCAAAACTGAGACTGTTCCTCCAAAAGGAGCGCTTTTTCTTTTAGGATGTGTTTTAGGGAACATGGGACAACGGTTTCATGCTTTTTGCGGGAAGGAGAAGGGGCAGAAGAGAGACAAATGCAAATCGGGATGGCCGGCCCGATTCGGCCGGTTTTCCGTCCTACGGCTCAAACCGCCCATCCATCCATCCATCCGCCTGCGCGCGTCTTTTTCTAGAAGCTTTTCCCAACGACGCCCTGTTGCTCTTTTCTTTTTCTCCCCGTATGCACTGGGGCATATTTATCGATGCTGATTGGCAATTGGAGATAATAGGAATTTTCCGGATTTTTTAGGTGTTTTCGAACTGGAAATTTGCATCTTCTTGCCTTTTTACTGGTCTTTTAATGGGTTAAGTTTTTTTAACAGATTTGGCTCAATTTTTGGTTTTTTTAAAAGGAATTTTTTAGTGCCTTTTTTAATTTATAAGAATTATGGAAATCTACAAAATCATCTACAAAAAAGTTGGCAAAGATTTTTTTTTGCAAATTTGCAAATTTTTTATTTTTTGCACCTTTTGCCATGTAAATATTTTGATTTAGGGCTCATGAATCAAGCCACAGTTATTTTTTGTTTGAATGGACTGGTTTTTATGCCAATTTAACGCCAAAAAATCCATATTTTTAATTTTAAAATTTTTGCCGCAATTTTTCTAATTTCACTGCTATTTTCTCTTCCGTCTTTTCGATCCTCCATTTCTGGACTCATTGATGTCTTTCCAGTGACCATTGGTCCAAAATGAACACCGACCTGCTCGCCGACGCCGAGGTGCGAGCCCTGATGGTCAAAGGGCACCTCGGCTACCGTACCCCCAACAGTCAGAAGCCGTCCAGCTGGGCGATACAGCCGCGATGTTCGTTGGCCCCGATCAGAGAGCCCTCGATCCCGAGCCCAGACTACAGTCCTGTCAGAGACATTGACAGTGAAGCTGCTGAACTCCCGAGAGCAAGAAGCCTGCACTGCCTCCAGGCTTCAACAAGTCAGGTGTTCCACTCCGAGCCGAGACCTCGGTTGAGAAGAAGCCCCACAAAACTTCAACGATTCCCTGGGCAGAGTTTGAGCTACAGTACCGAAGACTTCTTCCCAAAAACGGCCGAAACGGATGAGAAAAAGAGAAGAACCCAAACCCTACACTCCAAAGAAGAACAATTCAAGATCATGGCAGCGGAAAAGTTGGTGGTAGCCCTGGAGAATATGGAAAGAGCAAAGAAACGGAATTCGATTGAGGGTACGGTAGTGCATCCACATCGCAGGGGATCACGATCGGCCCTCGACTTTCTGGGCGCATTTTTTGTCGGAAGTAAAAGAGGGGTGGAAGCGGAGAAGCCGAAGACTATCGTCAGCCAACCGACGCTGATTTCGACGACTGTCGCACCGGATGTGGCACTCCGGGAATTACCAAGGGCTGGAAGAGTGGTACGGTGGATGGGGCGCGGGATAGAACCGTTTAATTTTTCGGATTTTCCAATTTTTTAGAAAAATTGAATTCAAAGTCATCCAAAAACCTTTAAAAAATCGCATTTTAAAAGGTTGAAAACGCTTTTAAAATTCGCTTGAAATTGCAAGGTTACGGCATCAGGTTCGGTCTTAAAATCTAAAAAACATTTTTATGGATGGTCGGCTCCTTGATAAAAATAACTAAAAATTAGGGAATTTCATCGAAGAATTACTTCAGGAATTTTGATGTTCATTTCCTTGTTTCAGTCGACAAACTCCGAGCGGAAACGCGACAACGCTTCCACTCGGGATGCCATGCGTGAGGTTCGTTGCTATGTTACTGGCTTCGTTTTGGACTTGGCAGCTAGCCGAACCTATTTTTGTCCTTAAAATATAAGAAAATCGACCCTTCCCGTTGACAATTACGAAATACTCCAAATGACGCCCTCAACCGACTTTTATTTTGGTGATTAAATGTTAATTTAGCGAAAGCTTATCTGCAAAGACCTAGGCTTCGATCGGGGTCGAATTTACGCATTCCAGCCCATTTTTAACAGTTTTTGAAGCTGACATCCGTTAAAATACGATACCTCTAGTTACCTTTCCAACGCGGAAAGAACTTGTGGTCACGGTCGAGCACGAAAAATCACCTAACCTCAGCCGACCGGCTGGAGCCACTTGAAAACCGTCGTACGGGCATTGGGGTTGTTGTATGGAAGAAATTGACCCGATTCCCGCCCGGGGAGGCTCTCGATTCAATTCACAATGCGCAAAATAAGAGCCGCGTGAAGGGCCGATGGATTGGATGCAATTAGATGACCTCGGCCCGGATTTTTCAAGCTGGAGGACCTAACACTTTTAAGAAACCCGTAAACCTGTCAAAATCGAAGGTTCTGCCCGCGAAAATCTAGAGAAAACATTCTGAAAATCGCGACTTCAAAGGCTATTTAAAAAGCAGCAAGAATGCAATAATAACCCCTAGAACTTTACACATTAATGGTAGCAGACCCCGAGTATCCAAAAACAGATCCTAACCATGAATAATCTCCATTTTTTCAGCTCCTCTCCCGCTCCGGCCCCTACCCTCAAGTCGTCCAGCCCTCCGCCGGCTTCTGGGTGGACGGTGTCTCCTCATCAAATGTGGTCATCGACGACGAGATGGCTCAACACGGACATGTCAATAGCTGCGCGAGGTTTAAGCTCGAGATGGATGACACTGGAAATTGTTACAGGAGACATTTCTTTGGCAGGGTAAGTAGTGGTCTCTCTTTCGTTCTCTCAGTCTCTCTCTCCCTCACTTATCTATCTCTCATTTTCAGGAGCACCACGACTTCTACGCTCACGACGCAGCCCTGGGTCCGTTGGTACTATCGGTACGGACAGAGACGATTTCGTCGCAGGACCACTTCCGCATAATGCTGCGTACGAATCAGGGGACGATTCACGAGATTGTTCCTGCTTCCGGTGAGTCTGAGGATTTAGAGAGAGAGAGGAAGAGACAGAGAGAGAGAACAAGATAGAGAGAGCGACAGAGACAGAGGGAGAGAAAGTGAGCGACGAGAGAGCGAGAGTGAGAGGGAGTGAGAGAGGGCGCATTTCCGTTACCCGTTAAAGCCCAATTTGACTACCGTAACCCATTATTTCCCTTTTTCCAGCACTGGCCGACCGTCCATCAGCTTCTCGTATGGCTCGCCTCCTCTGCGACGAGGTGACGACCGACAAGTTCTGCCCGGTCGCCTTCCCAGGAGGATCGGAAATGATTGTACAGTAAGTTTTCGGTATTTTTCTCGATAAATTTTCTAGTTGAGTATATAAGCATAAGCTTTAATTTGAGGCCATATCTTATCTATTTCTTCAGATACGACGAGCACGTCATCACCAACACGTACAAGTTTGGCGTCATCTACCAGAAGAAGGGGCAGACCACCGAGGAGGAGCTCTTTGGGAACGCGACTTCTTCGCCGGCATTTGAAGAGTTTTTGAGTGTCCTTGGGGATACGGTGACGCTGCAGGGTTTCCAGGTGGGGCCAAGTAAAGCTTTGAAAATTTTGGAATTAGGGCTATCGCGGCGGGCTGGACACACAGCACGGCCAGACCGGCCGGGAAGCTGTTTACACGGATTTCCGAGGGCGGGAATGTCTTTTCCACGTCTCTACCATGTTGCCATATACTCATGGCGATAAACAACAACTTCAGGTTGGTCAAAAAAAATCCGATGGACTTTGATTGGACTTTGAGGATCAAATCGCATATTTTTAAGGGACGGCGCCACCTAGAAAAACCAAAAAAATAGCTCTTCTAAATTCCCATTTTTTCAGAGGAAACGCCACATCGGAAACGATATCGTGGCCATCGTATTCCAGGAGGAAAATACCCCATTTGCACCTGATATGATCGCCTCGAACTTCTTGCACGCCTACATCGTCGTGCAGCCGATCGAGGCCGGCACCGACAAAGTTCGATACAGGGTAAGTTGAATGACTTTGGTGCAAGATGCGTTGTAATACGTTAGGTTACGTTGACGTGCGTAGCTATAACTGCTACCTAGCGCTTTATTTAGCTACGCTACGTTCCACTAAGCGAAAATGGACTACGCGATTTTACGTTATGCGCCACTTTGATCACTTCATTAGTTAAAAACTACTAAAAAAGATTTTTCCAGGTTGCTGTCGCGGCCCGTGACGACGTCCCCTTCTTTGGCCCAACCCTCCCAGCCCCTCCCGTCTTCCGTCGAGGCCAGGATTTCCGTAATTTCTTGCTGACGAAGCTGGTCAATGCTGAGAACGCAGCGTACAAGAGCCAGAAGTTTGCGCATTTGGCGGTAAGTTGAAGAGCGATAGAGAGTGAGATAGAGGGGGAGAGATAGCGAGAAAGCGAGAGAGCGTGAGAGAGGGAGAGAGATAGAGAGAGAGCGAGATAGAGAGAGGAGAGAGAGAGAGAGAGAGAGAGAGAGAGAGAGAGAAAGCTAGGCAGGGAGAGGCAGCAATGCAATTAAATACTTTTCAGGAGCGAACACGGACAAGCTTGCTAGCCGATCTTTTCGATGGGCTAAAAGCCAAGGGCGAATTCTACGGACTTCCGCTTCTGGAGACTGTCGAGCCACCGGTGGCTAATACTGGGTTATTGCACTCGGTCAAGAAGGCGTTGAGCGGACGGTAGGTTTTCCCCTCGTTCCTTCTTCTCTCGCCCTCTCTCTCGCCCTCTCAATCCCTCTTTTTCAGCTCTCGCTCCATCTCTCAAGACGTCCACAACAACACCCCTACCCGTGCCACCTCCATGTCGATGCCCATCCGGCAGTACACCGCCCCACAGAAACGAAGTGCCCTCTCCGAGACGCTCTCAAAATCGAGCTCATCCTCAAGAGACGAGCCTGCACATAACCACCACGACGACAAGGAGTGAGTATTCGACTTTTAAAGGAGCTAAAAACCACTTTTTTTAAAATATTTTGGACGGTATATTCTCTTTATTCAGGTCTCGCGACTCCCTATTCGACGAGGGGGAATCTGTCTCGCCATCAGCAGTGTCATCAAATATTCGAGGAGCCGTCCAGAAGAAGATCATCAACCGGCAGATGTCGATGAAGTCCGGGCCCAGGATATCGAACGGGTAAGCTGCTGGTTTTCGATGTCTCTCGCCCTCTCTTTATCGCCTTTTCTCCGCATCACTCTTTATAGCTCCCATTTCAGCCGTGCTGAATGGGAATCCTCATCCAATGAAGGGGCTGAACAAGAGCACGACTCGGACACGGGCATGGTAGGTTAAGAGTTGTCTAAATGCAGGTGATCCTTGCTCAAGTAATTAGCTAAATTGCATAAGCATCCTTTTTCCAGGAGTCCCTCTCCTCAGCCGACCATTCGAGCGCCAGGGTTTCATGCAATTTCTGCACCGACGAGACGGTGGAGCACAAGCACGAGGGGAAGAGAGGGGCTCAGAGGTGAGTGTTCAGATACGGTAGCTGCGGCAGGGAGTAGAAAATTATAATTCTGGCGTGATCTCTAGTTTTCGAAGAACCACCTGAATTGATTTTTTGCATGGATTACGGTAGCCGGCTCCGCTACAGACTAACATTTGTGCAATCTCACGAAAATTCACTTCAACTCCCAATTTTTCAGACACGAGCTCGAGTCCGAGCTGGACAAGGCCAACGAGGAGATCGCCCGACTTCGACGTCTCCTCAACACCTCCGACTCGCCCTCAATCCACCAAGGCCCGAACCGAACACCCGCCGAGCAGATCACCATCGTATCCCAGTGAAAAGAAGAAAATCAGATACTATCAATTTTCCACCGCCCCTCTTGCCCAGTTCAAAAATCCAACCACCCATGTGCAATCGCTGTATTCTAAACCACACCCTGCCTACCGTATCCCAGATTTATTCATGTAAGCTGATTTACCAAAAATTCACAAAGTGCCTGCCCCTGCTACGCCTCAGAAAACGAGCACAAAAATTTTGTTTTTGATACCTCCGACAGTGTACTATGTTTCTCTCTCTCCCTCTCTCCCTCTCTTTCTCTCTCTCGCCTGATTTACTACAGTATTCCCTTCCCCGTATTTATTCGTACTTTCCTGAACCTGTTTTTCCTTCAGTTTCGCCTATCCCATTTTCAACCCCCCAATTCATTTCGGTGCATATCCTGGTCTGAAAGTTCGCCCCCGATTTATGAGATGAATTTTGTGTATTACAAGAAATAAACGATTAAGATAAGCATGAGGCACTGCGACCTCAACATAAAATTTCAGTGATTTTCCCCAAACATCTTTTCTTCTATCTATCTATCCCCCTATTGCATACTGCAAAACCACCAAAAAGTGGCAGTTTCAAGCAGGAGCGTGAGGCCAAGCACTTCCCAAGCCGTCTCCGATCCAAGTACTAACCGAGCCCAACGTTGCTTAACTTGGCAGATCGGAAGGGATGCCGTGCTTTCAATGTGGTATGGTCGTAGGCGAGGGGAGGGAAGGTAGAGCCGTTGATGAGGGGCAACTCGTAGCCGGTGGTCTCGGTGTTTTAAAGCATCTCTCCTCGAGTCTGCCTTCGCCTACGACCATACCACGTTGAAAGCACGGCATCCCGTCCGATCTGCCAAGTTAAGCAACGTTGGGCTCGGTTAGTACTTGGATCGGAGACGGCTTGGGAATCCCGAGTGTCGTATGCTTTTTGCAGGATTTTACAAACCGCAGAAAATAGCCAAGGTGCTATAAAATCATTTGGTTTGTGGCCTGGCCCCCGAGTTCTAGAATTGACAAGATCCTATTCCCTTTTTCGGCTCCTCGAGATATTATTGGGCTGCAGAAAGGAAGCCGCCGCCTGGAGGCTCGCTCCTCAAAAGTCAACGATCCAAATCGAATGTGGATGCCCTGCCCGTCTAAAATCTCGTGTGCCACCCCCTTGTAAATGTGCCGAGACCATCAGCGATTGCTTTTCGGCTTTGATAGGTGCCGCCTTTTGGTTTTGGGGAATGCCGAAAAATACGGAAAATAGAGATACTTTGAAAATTTTTCCGAACGAATTCGACAAGTAGATAAGAGTAGTATGGAAAGCCAAATGTAAGCTTTCTACCGTAAGCTACAGTATCCTTTTTTGTATCGTATTATTCTCGAAATCCCGAAAATTAACGAAAATGGATATTTTTAAGACAGGTATTGAAGGGGATTCCCTAATACGCCGTAATTTGTAAGTAGCTACCGTACGTTTAAAAAAAAATTTTGACGCTGAACCGACCGAGCTATTATTAATTCTGTATAATCTTTTTGCGTAATTTTATAGCTATTGTAAGCCACAGCTCCTCATATTTACCACCTCCCGCACCCACCGATGCAGACGCCGATAAACGTCTCACCACACACATTGCGCGGTCAATTTGTTGCCAATTGGGGGCACGTTTTAGGGTGGTGCTCTGTTGGTGGTGCTCGCTTTGTGTGTGCGTGAATACGATCGTTGCGCAACCGGAATAATATTGTTTTGGGCAATTAGGCGAGAGAGAGAGAGCGACAATGAGAGCGAGAGCGAGAGAGATAGAGAGAGAGCCCATCATTTCACACCGCACCTGGTGCCTACGCCGTTCCCTAATTGGCCGTTCCGTTTTCAGCAATAAACGTACAATCTGATTAGCTTCACGCCGGGTTCAGGTGTCTTGTAATAAGTAAAATTATTTTTTATATAAATATGAATGAATGAGTTTCGGCACCTTAATTTAAAGACATTTTGAGGTATCGAATACGGCGAAAAAAGCTCACCGGCGATATTTTTTGGAAGCGAAAACTAACTTTTGTTTTTCCACCTATACATAACTGTTAATTTTAAATAGTATTTTTTGTAACATTTTTAGCACTTTCTAATTGCAAGGAAGCTACAAAAAATATTTGAAACATTTTTAAAATGCGAAAATTTGCAGATTTTTTTGATCCTTATTTAAATTTTTTGACCAAAGAACAATTTTCGGAAAAAAAAAATCCATGGACTTCAGCCTTTACCGGCCCTTTAATCCATGACTGCCTCCATTAAACCCATAAAATCATCTCCACCTTGTCGGGCTCCCAAAAGGGTCATGAACCCGGTAGTTGATAGCCGACTAACCAGATTATGCATTAGTCTGTAGATCCCCGTACAAAGGAGTCCCCCGTAATCACTTATGTAAGCGAGGCCAAGGTTACAAAACCTCCCTAAGAAACCCCGATGGTAGTGGCTGTTGACAGGACGGCGGCGGAACATGAAAAGGGCTGTCTCCCACCATGCCCCTAGGGCTGTCAAATAGAGAGAGAGAGAGAGAGAGAGAGAGAAGGAGGGAGAGAAAGAGAGAGAGAGATCTCCTTGTTAGCATACACATCGGCTGGATATAGCCACTGGTTGGCAAACAAATACATCCCCCACTTCCTTGACCCTCCTATTGACACGCCGAGGGATTGACCACGGATTGACTTTGGGCAGATAAGAGAGCTGCCGCCAACGGATTGGTAGAGCTCATCTTGTGTAAATCTGGGTGATCCAAGGCAAAAAAAAAAAAAAAAAAAAAGAATTCGCAATTTCTTCTGCCAACTAAGTACCGAAAGCTACGCGATACTCCCAAGCAGGGACGTAGCGTAATATAGGCCCTGGGGGCCCGGGGCCCCCCCCCGAAATCGGCCGGGGCTGAAATTTCATAAGGGGGACCCTTATGTTTTTTATTTTCTCAAAAATTTTGTGCCTGCGGCGCTTTGCACGTTTTACGTATTGTAGAGCTATGTAACCTTTTCTTCAAAAATTTTTGCCTGCGGCGCTGTTTTTTTGGGCACTGTTTTGAGTTTTTTGGAAAAAATTTTTCGGGGCCCCCCCCGAAATTTTTTTCTGGCTACGTCCCTGCTCCCAAGGCATCCGAGTTGCAAATTGGGAAGAACCTTTAAGACTTTAAAAAAGCTTTTCAAAATAATTTTAAACTGAGTTTGCCGGAAAATCTGGAAAGAACACTAAAAAAAAGCTTGGAACTATTAATGAAGCGCTTAAAATGCAAAACTTAAACAAAACAAAAAGCCTACGACACTCGGGATTCCCAAGCCGTCTCCGATCCAAGTACTAACTGAGCCCAACGTTGCTTAACTTGGCAGATCGGACGGGATGCCGTGCTTTCAACGTGGTATGGTCGTAGGCGGAAGGAGGTTCGCATGGAGTATGTATGAATTCTGATTGTCCTGATGCTTCCGTCAAAATTCATAGACACTCCATTCCTGATCTCTATCGCCTACGACCATACCACGTTGAAAGCACGGCATCCCGTCCGATCTGCCAAGTTAAGCAACGTTGGGCTCGGTTAGTACTTGGATCGGAGACGGCTTGGGAATCCCGGGTGTCGTAGGCTTTTTGCCGGTTTTATGTTTATACATTCCTTTATTGTCAAAACTTGTTTTTGAATCCCTTCCATCAGCCACTTTTTCACCCCTCGGGGCGATTATAGGTTTTTGAGTGGCGTGGATTGGGGGGGGGGCCCCCCCCCCCCCCCCCGGGCGTCCCGCAGCGATTTTTTTGCTCCCCGGAGGCACTGTTGGCGCAACACGGATTATCCGGAAGGCGGCAAGTCGCCAAGTGGAGCGCTTCAAAGTGTTCCGGTTAATAGCGACTTTTGGCAATTTTTGAGATTTTACGATAGCTAGGCAGAGAGAGAGAGCGAGAGAGAGCGAGAGAGCGATAGAGAGTGCGAGAAAGGATAAAGCAAGCGAAAAAAGAGTTTTATACAGCATTCCTCCTTTGTCTTATCAGCAAGTCGCACCGGATCTGACAACAAGTTGCTTTTTGATACGATCTGAAGTCTATCTGACGATCTCTAGATCTACAAAGGTACTTCCGGTCGCTGAGGTCAATATTTACAACCTCTACTGAGCTGCAAAATACCAACAACATTCCTTTAAACAACTCGCCAGCCAAGAATATACTTAAAAACGATTTATAGAGGTTTTCAGTAAGTTACCATCCGATACCCTATTTTTCCGCCCCTCCTGTCTGTCATTGCCAACCAAATTTGGCCGGTCCCCGAAGGCAGCCTGGCAGCAGAACCATCTGCCCCTGGCCATCCACCCCTTCTTTGCCCCTGGCCGGGCCAAGATTTGGGCGGGTAAATCCTATAAAATGGACCGGTGAGAGGATCTCTTTCTATGTCTGTCTTGCTCCCTCTCTCTACGTTTTCTCACTCCCTCTCACTCTCTCTCTCACTCTCTTCCTTCTATTTATACGCAGCGGTGAGATGATGGTCTGAAAACCAACATTCTAGTTTGTAAATTGGAAATCGAAGGTTTAGTAGGGAATAGGGGGTTACAGTTGCCTGGGAAGATTTTAATTTCTAGATTTTATTATTATTTTTATTATTGTTAGTGAATCACGCGAAGCCTAAGCCTAAACCCAAGCCTGAGCCTGGCCTCGAGAAATTGAATCCCCGCAATGAACAAAAGTGTATCATTTGGCAAACTCAGGCTTTTCGCGACCTAATAGACGGAAGAGCTCGATTTTCACGCTGGCAAGGTCCTCAAAAAGCGTTGAAACGTTACCGTGATTCGATAATGGCGCTCCCTAACCACTCTACTCCAAGATATCCCAGCGCCAGATGGGACCGTTCTCTGCCCACAAAACGTGGTAACAGCTCCGAACTTTGCATGTATTGGCTGAGTAGTGTGCCGTTCGACACTTGGCGCATTTTATGACACGTGCTTGTGTGGGGAATTGGGGGAGGAGGTGGCACCCCATTCGCCCCATTCGAATTTGCATCTGAACGGGAGATATTCGGGGGATGGTGGCTACTTGGCACTTGACTCTCGCTATCTTTCTCAGTCTGCCTATCTCTCGCTCTGTCTCTCTCTCTCTCGCTCTATCTCTTTATCGCTCAGTGGCAGCGTTAATTTTATGGCCGTTCCAGGAATTGGCAACAAGTTTGACGACGTTAAAGGGCGCTGGAAGCTGAAGAAGAGCTCGTACTTTGCTTGATTTCACTA
>JBBGBA010000402.1:0-24667 GCA_038088335.1 Mesorhabditis sp. LJ9110 | reverse complement strand
GGAATTTAAAATCGGAATCTCAAAATAAAAATCGGTTCAGGAAGCCATACAGATTTTGGCGCAAATTGAAACTGTATGGCGCATTTACTCAACGTCGCCTGTGAAAACTTTTTTTGGGGTAGTTTTTTGCCCTGATCACGAAAAACGTAACCACGAATCACAAAAATTCACAATGAATTGCTTATAGCAAAACCAAGTTTTGGGCTTTGAAGACAACAGCTGTAACCAAGCACGGAAAAATGGCGCTATGGAAATGCATCTACGTTTTTTCGTGATTAGCGCAAAAAAACTACCCCAGAAAAAGTTTTCAGAGGCGTCTTTGGGTAAAAGCGCACTACAGTTTCAATTTGGCCAAACTCTGTATGGGCTCCTGTACAAAGAAATCTAGAGATTCCGACATTTAGAGATTCTGACATTTAGAGATTCTGATTTTTAGAGATTCCGATTTTTAGAGATTCTGGAAATTTAGAGATTCTGATTTTTAGAGATTCTGAAAGTCCACCACTTTAAAGGATTTAAATAATGAATTAAAATAACTAAAAAGTATTAAAACAACTGAAAAAAGCGATCTTGGCGCGGGAAAGGGCTTGGGGATGGGGGCGGGGAAAGGGGGCGTGGCCTCCCGGGGAGAGGGCCCCCACTCGTTTTATTAAGGCGCCACTTTCAAAGTTAATTATTTTTATTTAAACAAAAACTTTCTCATAATTTTTTGATCATTTAAGAGGTTTCTGACTACGCTCTATCCAAATCCGAAGAGACCTAAGCTCTACCTCCTTTCCCCTTCGAGTTATAGTTGGCTTCTGACAGACACCACTACTGAATTCTTATCTGCCATATTCCCGTTGAATTTCCAATAAACATTTATCCCACTACGCCATCAAATACGAGAAATTATTGAAAACAGCTTTTTGAAGAGCTATTCAATTTCTGGAATACCGTCAGAAACGAACAATTTTTCGGCGAATTTTTAATAGGTTGTCTATTACGCGAAATTACAGCTTTTCAAAAAGTTATTGACTTTTTACCTACAAAAACGACAATTTTTAGACTTTTTTTGACAACTTTTATAGCTTGAGAAATGGACAGTTTTTGGCTTGGGCTTTCTTGGAAAAAAACCGGTTAGATTTTCGGTTACGCCATGGAATACGGGCAATTAGACTTACTCGGTTGTTTTCGCGCGGTCCGTTGCGCGGGAGCTGGGCTTGCGCGGCCCCATGCGCGGCTCTCGGAAAATGCGCGAGAGGGACGCGGCTGAATGCGCGGGACCGCGCTTTCTGTCGCGCAATTAGTCGCGGAAGGAGAATGCGCGGTCCCGCGCATTTCGTGCATGGTTTCTAGACGTACTAAATGAAAACCTCGAGGCTTTTAGCGTATTTTCGTTCAATTTAGTTTTATTTATAGATATTTATGTCTTTGCTGGAACCAATGCTGTTTTTTGCACTGAAGACCGGAGGTATCAGGTGAGGTTTATCATTTTCATGGAATTTAGGATTTGCAAATGCTGATACTTTGATGACAAACGATCCATGGCCTAGCTTCGGCAAGTTTTTTATTTATTTTTCAACAAAACTGCACTCTCAGATTAATGATCATTCGAATGCACTGTCAAAGGCCCCGGTATCGGTAATTTGTGGCATGTGGCATAATTCCAAGAAGAAACGCGGATGATCAGGAGTAAGTAAGACTGTAAGACTTAAGTCTGATTCATTATTGTTGTCAGGAGAATTTAGGCAAAGAAGTTGGTAGAAACAACTATCTCCCCAACGAATATAGGATGACCACGGTAAGTCAGAAACGTTAGTGATGCGAAGGTAAGTCGAACCAATACTGTAAGTCTGAATCTATCTAGCAAATTAGCCAACCAAATAAATAGTATTTAACTCAATTCTTAGGCACTCGCTTCGAACGAGGTGGGTCAAGTTATAAGCGTTTTCAAATGCTAAGGACAAGCTTAGGTTCATCGACAGCACCTCAACTCTTCTTGCGGAAAACAATTTTTTAAAACTGTTTTTGTCATTCCGGTATAAATGTATAGCTACTGACTCCATTTTCCCCGGTAATACCTGCTCAAACGCAGGTTTAATAAGTAATATAAACTTTAAAAGGAAAAGCGCCCCTGGGCCGGGTTGACGGCGGAGCCGCAAAGTCCCGGCATTGCAGGTCCCGCGCATTTGGCCGGCCTCCCCAAATGCGCGGACCGGGTCCCCTGCCCCGGTCCGCGCATTTGGTCCGCAACGGACCGCCGCAAAAGAACCGGTACTTCTTGCAAAGGGCTTTTTCTTTTGTAGACCCTGAAAAAGGACCTTTTTTAGATATTTTTACTGAATACATGAACCGAATCTTTTGGGCGTATCCGTTGGTGAAGCTGTAAAACTCGAGAAACGCGGAATTTTTAGACTGTCCTGATATAAGCGCACGCGTATGGAATAGAAATGTAACGCATACCGACGCGACGTCGGGATAACATGCAAGTCAGGATACAAAGCGCAAAAAATTGTTTTATCGAGCTTGTTTTGTACTTTTCATCCTAATTTGCACTGTATCCCGACTTCGCGTCGGTATGCGCAACATCTCTAATGGAAAACGCGAAATTTAGAAATTATCACTTTACCAAGAGCTATTGATTTTTTTACTGCAAAATCGATAATCTAGGCATTTCTTAGACAAATCCCGATCTCCGCCAGTCATTCGATCGGGGGCTTATCGGTTTTTGCAGCAGAAGCACTCCTCCTTTCGTCTTCTTCTTCTTTTTGCCATAAACGGATGAATTCGGCTTCTGCTACTTGGTGGCCGGCTGATAGCTTCTGCCCCCGGCGTGTCAATTTATGGGTCTCTCGAAGCCATCCGATTACGCCAGGTATTTTCTAGAGGGTTTTAGCCATTTTTGGGATTTGAACCTAGATTTCTGTTTGAATTTTAACGATAATGAACGATATTTAATTTCGGTTCTTTTGCATCATCGGGGGGACCAACTCTTTTGGTTAATTTTATCTAGATGGCATTGCTCCTTCCTAATCGTTGATTTTTCGAACAAAATGGCCCTTTTTGACCGAAATTTAGACTTTTTGACAAAGTGATAGAGTTTTTGAAATATTTTCTAGTTGAAATATAGATTTATTTTACTAAAAATATTATTGGTGTACTTCCTAATGAGTTACTAGGCATGTCCATGTTTATACAAAAAAAGTTCATTGCCCCCGATAATGCGAAAGCAGCTAAATGTCTATCTGTTTCTGGGTTTTTTGTAGTTGGAATTTCCCGGGCCTTCTACTATCGAATTTTGAAGTGCGTAGTTTGTAGGCATCGTTTCTTCGTTCTGCCAACCAATTCTCCATCCCAAATTCATTTGCTAAAGACATTTTTTCATCAAAATTCAGATTTCCAAATGTCTTCCAGCTGCCAGCCGACCGGTCGTTGTACGGCATCACGCCAAAATTTTAGTTTGTAGCTTTGATTCTGCCTCTTCAGAGACGATTTTGAATTTTACAAGGGCGTTTTTGCTTTCAAATTTGAGGCAGGCGCTTTTTAACATTTAAAATTTTATCGCCGCTCGCTCAGCCTCTCGATTCCTCGCTGGTTGGGCACCAACACGTTCATTCAATAGTATAGCAACAGCGTTTCTAGCTGTCTAACAAAAAATTTTGCCCTCTTTTTACGGTATTTTTGAAGTTTTCATTTTAGTCTGTAGCCTGTCTTTTTCTAATGTGTAGTTTCTGGTTTTCAACGTGTGTAGGCTGCCTGTCCGCTTGTCGTTTTACAGTAGCGGCACCTAATTCGGGGCTTTTATTCTGATTTTGGCAAAATTTTCCTCAAATTTACTATATACCAGGGGTGAAAAGCCGCTCCGCCGCTTTACACCCCTGGGCCTCGTCTAGGTCCGATCACAAAAAGACTATGCATATTCGGCTCGAATTTCGCTGACGAAAATGGGAACACGCCTCGGTGGCCTTTTTTATTGGCGACCAGCGCCCAAAACCCGCTTCGCGGGCCTTGGGCGCTAGAATGCCACCTTTGCATGACAAATTGACTTTCCGATAGCTCGGGTCCTGCGGACCCCGCCCCCGACCAAACTCGCGAGTGCAACGGGCAAGAATGAGGAAATTTGTATTTTTCACATTATGCAAATTAGCCGTCCCGGACCCCCAAAAATGTATAAAACCGGCTTTAACTTTGTAAACTTGTATTTTATCGAGATTCTGAAAGCGCCATCGGAAAGAGGAGGGTCGATTCCCCCGGGTGACGGAGAATTAGGGCATTTTAGACGCGGGAAGGCCCTCAAATCTGGCCTCGAAACTGACCTCCGCACACACACAGACAAAGATACGCGACCAAATTATATAAGGTAGGATATCCACTTCCGGCGCATGCAAATTTTGCCTAACAAAGGCCCTTTCACAAAACCTAAATTTAATGTCGAAAATAGTAAATTTTGAAAAATCTAATAAGTCGGCAGTCATCTTCATTCGATTACGCACCAAACGACGCATCAACTTCTTTAGGAATTGATTTTTCGGCATGTTTTTTTACTAAGGACTGCAGATTTTCGATAATTTTTCCGGCTATGGCAAACTGGCAGAAACCGGTTAGGAAGGCTCGATTGCGGGTTGTGGTCGTCCATGGCATCTGAGGATGCTAGCCTAGATTCTTTGGGAGATGATTTTTCGATTTAATTTGGTTATAAGTATGTTGAAGTTGAAATTTCATTTAGCTACTAGCTTACCAGGGGTATTCCCTCGGAATATTGCCATCCCAGTTAGACATACGGAGGCTTATTTGTCGTATTTTTGAATACAGACTACAGATTTTTCATATTTTTTCCGCTGAGGCGCAAGCTAGCAGAGACAATTTAGGAATTGAAGGCTCCTGGTTGTCAATTTACAGCCCCCTTGGCAAGCTGTCAGAGATTCTTTAGGATCCGATTTTCGTCTTTCACGTCTCTCTCTCTCTCTCTCTCTCACTGCATAATGGATTTTCGGCGTAAGGGATTTCTGCATAATGAATTTTCGGTATAACGTTAGTAAATCGCTGCTCGACGCTATAATATGTACAATTTACAAGCTATGTACGCATATGTACGATATGTACTCCACAGGGCTTTCGTTTTTTTAAGAAATAACCAGGGTTGAAAAGCCGCTTCGCGACTTTTCAACCCTGGCCCCGTCTCATCCCAAGATGTTCTTCATTTTGCATAATTGTGCCCCACCGAGGCTGAAAAACAATGAAATATGCGCGTTCTGGTCCTTTATATAGGCTACCGCCACTTCCGGTGTATGCTAATTGATTTCTAACAAAGAGGGTCTCGGATTTTTCAACAAAAACTAAAATTTAATGTCGAAAATAAGGGATTTTGATATATCTGATATGCGTGCAGTGATCGCCAGACCATTACGCTCCTAATGACGTATCGAACATGCCCCTAACTACTCTCCTTCTCGAGATACGACTGGAACAACCTGACGGAAGTTGCATGCAAAGTGGCACACACACAGACACTATTTTTTTATATATAGTGGGATCGTTTTTAGGCCAAAAAAAATAATATTATAAGATAATCTGCTTGTGAAACGGCGAAATCTCGGTTTTTGTCCTTTCTAAACCGTTTGCTAAAAGCTGAGCTTTCGTGAAACGGCTGTGAAGTTTTCCCATACTTTTCCAAAAAAAATTTTTGTTGGTGTTTGGCCGACCGGCCATAACCAGAAGATTTTCGAAAAATTGTTGAATATGGTGCTTCGTCCTTAAAATGGTATTTCTTGGGCCAGGGAATGTAAAGAATGCTCTTTTGCGACAAAAAAATTTATTTGATCTGATCAAACTCGGTTTATTCCCGGAAACACCCGGCACAATACATTCGAAAGCCAATCGGGAATATTCTAGACATATTTCGAGGTGAATAGGGGAAGAATAGAGGGGCTTTTTGAGTAAGACAAAGTGTGAAAAGCCATTCAGCACGACGTCTACGGACTACAGAAAGTCCGATCCGCATCTCGTCTGTTGATGGTTTTGGCATATTTCGAAGAAGATGATCACGCATCGCTTTCATATCCTGAAAAGCCATTTATATCGATTGATCTTCGGCTTTTTCTCTCTTTTATTCGTCTCTATAGACTTACAGCCTTTTTCTGGAGTACAATGGTGAATGTGACGATCATCGTACGGCTTCGATTTGGGGCTACGGGATGCTATAATGAATGTTAATATTTCTAGATATCTCTCTCTCTCTCTCTCTCTCTCTCTCTCTCTCTCTCTCTCTTACCTCTCGTGCCCATTTGACAACGCTTGCAAAGGTGCTTAATGAATCGGCCGCATGGAACACACCGTCCCATTGAAAAAGCACTATCTCGGGTTCAGCTTCTTCCAGCTAAATATTTTGAATTGCGGAGGTGGAACCCCGTGCAAGCATTTCCCTGGCAATCAAGCAATCTGTTCTCTATTCCTTTTAGTAGAATTTAGCAATATTTGACGTAGACAAACTTTAGAAAAAAAATATTGAAAAGCATCGACAATTTCCGTGGTTTTAGGTGGAAAACAAAAGCTATTTTCTCGGCCTACAATCCCCCAAAAAGCTTACGATATCGAAAAGGGTCCTCGTTCCGCGTATCCAACAAGTTGGATTCAGATAATGCTTATTGTCCATGCAACGCTTCGCAAAGATGCCTGCCTGAAAAGGGATTTTATTCCTGAAAGTCTATCGTATCCTATCCTATCAGCGAGAAAAGTATGTGTGTTTGCTGTAATGATGATTTCTGGGCGGTCAAGCCGCATTTCGGGGGCCGATTTTTGGCATGTAGGTGGGAAATGTCATTCATAAAAAAGGTTTTTTGGGTTTTCGAAGTTCCTTCGTTTAGCAAACCTATCAAACAAAAATGTGAAAAATCCTTAACAGCGGAGGCTACCGGCCGTGGTGACCGGACCATCACTCGAAGCCCTGATGGACTCTCGGACTGTAACTCGGACGTTTTGTCGAAATTTGTCAAACATCGAATTTTGTAAAGTGACCAGAAGGCCTCCCTCCCGGAGGTGGCCCATTTCTTTGCCGCTCTGCCTGGGGCAGTGCCCGGCCCCCAGGACAGAAGAGCCTTTCTTCCCCCGGTGGATTCCCATGTTCCCATGTGGTGTGGGGGGGGGGGGATTAGGGCCCGGTCTAGCACGCCCATGGTGGCCTGGATCCTCGCTGAATTGAAGTTTTTGTTTTTTAGTAGTTCTGCAACACAAAGTACAGGGTGCGCCAAAAAAAGTTCCCTACTTTGGGCCCTTATAACGATTGATAGAGGCATAATTGACCATGTGTTAGATGCCAGAATGCATAAATATGTCTGGAACGTCGCTTCAGGCCAACTTGGTTTTTTTCATTTTTGAGTACGCAAGCGTACTCTTGACGCTGGTTACGGCCGAACATTCGCTGCCTACGGCTGACCTTTTGCAAATGGTCTCTCCGGATGCTCATCTTTGCTATAACACCAGTTTTTACGCGATTCTATCGTATTTTTCTATTGCTCGGTAAAACGAGCCCCAGAGGGATATGGTAGTTTTTGTTTTTCGATTTTTCTCTTTACAGTGGGCTGCGATTTCGTTGAATTTTATCATTGGTACACAAGGGGCACCTATTGGCCAGCTATCGCGCAGGTATTCCACAACAGCCGATTGACAGGTTTCCGTCATAAGTCGTTTTAATATTCGAAATCAACCAAATTTCTCCATACTAAATTTGAGCACGCTATAACTTGCCAACCAGACCTTCGAAAATTCACAATTTTTCGGATGGGGGTAGAGGGAGCTTTTAGGCACCCAAACTGTAAACATTGGAAGCGTTCGACCACCAGCAATACAGAAAAATGCAAATGAACTTTTGCCGGAATGCACAGTTTTCGGGTGTCCTTTGTATGGGTCGCCAAAAATCGAAAAAACCAAGTTGGCCTGAATCAACGTTCCAGACATATTTAAGCATTCTGGCATGGTAACGCATGGTCAATTATATCGCTATCAAAAGTTATAAGGGCCCAAAGTAGGGAATTTTTTTTTGGCGCTCCTTGTATTACTAGACACTCCATGTTGCTGCGTTTAGATCTGGCCTTCTTCCTTTTGCACGCCGCAGGGTCGGCGTCAGTAAAATAGTATCAAATCAATATGATAAATAGTATCAAATCAATCCAGGAGAAAAATCAGTAATTAGCGCCGCAGGCCAAGGAACGGCTCCTTGACACACGTTTTGGCGTCGCAGGCTTAAAAAAAAAGAAGGGATTTAAATTTAATTTAAAAGATTTAAAAATTCGAGACGGGGTCCTGTGGAAAAGGGCAGCGAAGCGGTCTTTTTCCATCGGTATATATACGTGTAAAAAGCGTAAAACTCACGATATGATTCAAAGAGAAACCGCGGCTCTTCAGCCATGCCACTTGAATGACGGCCAATTCCGGGCATGCTTTCACCACAACCGAATATGGATTGGATGTGAGCAGGGAAAGACGTTTTAACGGAAACATCAATTCCTGAAAATTTCCTTTTAAATTGTAAATCATTTTTATTTTTCCGCCTATGGCTAATCCATTAGGGATGTTTTTGGATGCTTCAAATAGTTTTTGATCGAGAAAAGTCATTTTACAAATCGAAAATTCGACCGTTCCTCGGCCATTGCCATTCATTTTTCACGAAAAGTCACTAACGGTATTAATGGATAAGAATAAATAAGGTAAGACATACGGCATGGGGAGTTTGTGGCCATACATACAATCCAACAGCACCCGACGTCAGTCCGCGTAGTAAATTATTGAAGATGGCAAGCGCTCGTTCGGCATCGCATCCAGCCCATATGAATTCGCTCCATTTGCCGCGACTCCTGTCAAAGGTTAGAAATCATGGTTCTGGACTGTTAGCGGGGGGGACTCCATTCTTGCTTGTGACGGCCTTCAGACAGCAATGAGGAACCTTCAGACAAAAAAAGGCAAAAATTAAAAATCATGAGCGGGTTCGAACCCTCGCTACAGGGTGTTCCAAAAAAAAGGTCCAAGTTTGTCCCCGAATAACTCGAGAAGGAAACATATTTCACCGTGCGTTACCATGCCAGAATGCTTAAATATGTCAGGAATAGGGAAATAACTCAACTTGATTTTTTCGATTTTTGGCGACGTACCCATACAAATGACACCCGAAAACTGTGCGTTCCGGCAAAACTTCGTCTGCATTTTTTTTGGATTGCTGGTGGTCGAACACTTTCAATTTTTACAGTGTAGGTACCTAAGGATCGCCCCTACGCACATCCGGAATTTTAGGATTTTTGAAGGTCTGGTTGGCAAGTTATAGCGTGCTCAAATTTAATAGGGAGAAATTTCGTAAATTTCGAATATTACAAAAACCTATGGTAGAAACCTCAACATAAGCCGTTTTAGCATGTCTATAGGCTCGATACAATCCCACAAAAATATCAAAAAAATTTTTCAGAACCGCGTTTTTGAGTTTTTTGACGACATGGATTTTTTCGAGGTCACGAAACTGAACTTTGGAAAAATATTTCTAAAATTGCAGATAGAATTTCGGTGTTTTCTTTGCTTACAAGGAGACGTTTTTTGGTGTGAATGGAGTTCTGAGTGGAAACCAGGCCTATTTTGTGCAGAATTTTGCGCTGATTCCGAATATGTTTTCCATTTCTGCTAAATAGCTCGATTTCAAAAGTTACAGCAATTTTAAGATCATTTTAGCCCAAATTTTCCCATCTTTAAGGCCCATTATGTTGCTTTTCCCGGATGATTCATCAAAAACGAAAATCGCCATCGTATTCAGAAAATTTTTCTCTATCGAATGAGCTATTTAACTCAAAATTGTTGGAAACCGAAAAAATCGACGATACTTGGTATGGACTTCGTTTTTTGTATGGGAAATGGTGAAAAACAGGCTATTTCACACTCCCATAAGTAATTATCGATAGGCAGTAGCGCACTAATCAAATATACCATTCGAATCAGAAAAAATTCTCTACAAGATAGGCTATTTAAAATAAATTCGAACATTATAACAAAAAAGTAGCACAGCATAGCATATGGCTACTCTGGGCCTAAAAATTATCTTAAAATAGCTGTAACTTTTTAAATCGAGCTATTTAGCAAAATTGGAAAACAGTATCGGAATCAGCGCAAAATTCTGCACAGAATAGGCCTAATTTCAACTTAAAACTCCATTCACACTAAAAAACGTCTCCTTGTTAGTTGTGCAGGACTGGGGTCCATCTATTATCTACACATATTCTAGCTACCGTACCCCTCTGGAAGGTTGCCTTTTAGCGCTTCCAAAACGCTTGGTTCGTGCTATTTCGCAGATCTTTGTGACAGTCTATAAAATTCAATTGAGAGGCTGGAATTGTTGTCATAATTTTATTTAATACTACTTAATGGGCGCATTCTAAGGTTATATTTACAAATTTTTTGGGCCATCCGATCTTTCAAAAGAAATTCATGAAAAGTGTAAATATACCCGAATTCGGGACGAGGTAAAAAAATTCTCGAGGCTTGAGTAGCCCTGACTTTTCTGGGATAGTCCAAGCTTGGGTAGTCAACTAAAACGCATGCAAATACAAAACCTTTTCATGGCAAACGAATTTAGAAGAGCGCCCCAAAGTGGACTTTTCAAAAACGTTATTTTCGGGTTTGAAATCAAAATCAACCATTAACTTCAGCCAGATCGTTCCAGAATTTTGCTCTCATACACTGTTTGATGCGTGCTTTAATTGTATCCACCAAACCCCGGTGCCTTTTTCATTTTCAAAAATTCGATTTTCGAGCCAGGGCGTCAGGTTCAAAATCGGGGTCCGAGGGGGGTTTTCCTCTTTCCTTCATAACTTTGTCATTTGCCACAGGAATCAAGTAATTTTTTGTAGGTGCGCTTACAATCGCCCAGTGAACAGTCTAGAATAGAAAAATTGGCATTTTATGGAATTTTGTCTTGGCATGCTAAAACGCGCTCCAGGCGGGTTACGGTAGAAAACAGAAAATCGCCGTTTTCTTTCTTTTCACCATAGAAACGTTTCGATCTTTCAGGAAAACAAATAATAGTAGTTTTCGGACCGATTCATTAAAATATTTAGAAATTGCCGTGGCTAAATTAAAAAAATCAGCTTTTTGTATATTTTCGAAAGTGTGTGGCTAGAAATTTGCTATATTTTGCCCATGGCTGCCCCTTACCATTGTTTACCGATGGTAAAATTTTGAGCGAAATCTCAGCTTACAATAAAAAGAAAAACGCGAAAAACAAAAGCTACAGTATCCCTCTGGGGCACGTTTTAGCAAGCAATAGAAAAATACCATAGAATCAGGTAAAATTTGGTGTTGTGCTAAAGATTATCATTCGGAGACACCATCTGCGAAAGATCAGCCATGGGCAGCGTATTTGAAGCGAGTTGCCAATTAAAATGTAAAAAGATACAAAACAGTGAAATTTGTTCTGCTTGTAAAAAAAGAACTGGCGCTTCAAAAATTCTAATATTTGGCCATTAGCTTTCTACAAATGCCAACGATTTTTGGGCCAAAAATCAGAATTTTCCCACCACCCGTTCAAGAACTTTAAAAACTTTAAATCGTTGTAACTTTTTTATTTAAAGGCGTTCGCAGCTAAAAGTTACATCAATAGATTCGTCTCGTTGAGATCTACAAGATGCACATACTCACACATCTGCGTCCAATGTCCGCCGGAAACCATTGCCTAGTTAGGACCTACTATGAAAGTCCTCAAGCTAAAAGCATTATAAACATACCACCATCACCAGGCAGGTAAGGGCGAAAAACACAAAACGTGCCCCCCCCCCCCACTGCTAACAGACCAGCACCGAAATGATATTCCGGGAAGATGTTACCTGAAATCTGGGATGGCGCCGTTCCTTTTCCGTCCCTCACCAGCCTCTCGATTCATCGCCGGATATGTGTTGTAATAGAAACGATAGCATCCTGTGGCGCCGAACCAATTCAGCTCCAACTCTCCACAACGTGTCTCACACCAAATACTCAGTCGCTGCAATTTGGACATATTCAAAATATTCGGGTCTTTGGCATTATCCGGGGAAGAAAATTTTTCTGAGAAATCAATTTTTTGAATTAATGGCGGAAGTGTTTCGAAACTGTTTTTTCACTCTTCGCAAAGTTAAATACTTTACGCATTTTTATTAAAGAGGACCAAAATATGGATTTTTCGACGAAAAATGGCCCTTTTTGAACAAAATGTCGCGTTTTTGAAATGTTTAAATAGTCTTTTTCTAGTTAAAATATAGTTTTATTTTACTAAGAACATTGGCAAAATACTTTGTATTAAGTAACATGGCATTTCTAGACTAATACGACCCCCCTTCCCCCTATAATGTGAGAGAACCTAATATTGATTGATTACCTCGATTCTGGCAGAGATCAGGATGTCATCAACATATCTTGACGCCGGCCAGTACTCACCTTCATTTGGCACACCTAAGATTGAATGGTACTGGGCTGTTAGGGGGGGCAATTTCCAATAATTCTCTATGGCCCTAGAACTAAAAATAACCTATTTTATAGCATTTTATACATAGTTGTTGGCTACAAAAGTGCAAAAAATTCTCAATAATCTTGTTATATGTTTTTAGGAATCAAAACTACTGAAAGCACTGCACAAAAAACACTATTTATTAGCAATAGATATTTGGGCCAACAAATGAGTTTCTCCCCCCCCCCGCTGACAGTACAGTACCGATAATTGAAGATACCTTTTTGGTGGCAGCTCTGAGATGATGCTTCTCCCAAAAACCGAGATGTCCATAGATGGCTTTTTGTAGTAGAGATGGTAATGACAAAAAGGGAAGAGAGGATTTTGGAGGGGGAGGGGCTGGGAAGTCGAGATGTCGCTCCATATCCATGCTATCAAACAGAAATGACAACTTGGTGAGACTGGTTGATCAGAAATGAACGACTCCAGGTGAGAAGAGTCGATATCTTATCAACTTTTCTGCTTATCTTCAAAAATGGCAAGAGAATTATCTCCCAGCATTAATGTCCATACGGCGAAGGCAGGTCTTTTTGGTCTGCCGAATAATAATTCTCAGGACAGATGTCCCATTTCAAAATCAGAAATGGATGGGGATCGGGTACTCAAGGCCAGCATTTCATATGATGCTCCCCGAATAATTCAAAAATGTCTCTGTGCTCTGAGCCAGAGACATAGAGATGGAGAAAGGCCTCCAAAGTGACCTGTTCGAGCATTAATGTCGTAGGAAAATTACCATACATCCATGCAAAAATAATCGATAAATTGGGTGCTAATGAAGTTAGGGGGGGCAGTCAAAAATTGGAAGTAGGGGTTATGGGGACGCCCGCTTAAGTACTTGGTTTCTAGCTTAAGCCTAGGCTTAACTTAGCTTTAACTAAGCTTAGCTAAGGCTTAGGCTTAAGCTTAAAGAGATGAGAACGGCATCTGTTCAGCAGATCATCTGAATCTGAAGTCTTCGATTTACACTTTTTCTCCTCGACTTTCTTTCTTACCTTTCTTCTCTTTTCTTTGTCAAGCCATTTCGACTCGAGAGACCCGCCCCCTCAACATCTTCACGAGCATTGCGTCTTCAGAACAAGTTTGGACTTCTGCTAGGGGTGTGAAAAGCCCTGAAACGATAATCGGCAGGCCATGACTCTCATCAGAGGTTTAAATTGAATTAAATTAAATTTGTATAGGCAAAAACCTTCAATAGTCGGCGAACTGATTGATAGCTGATAGCTACGTCGCGCAAGAAGTTCAATCTACTAAAATCAAGAAAAATCTTTCCGAAAATAGCGCGATTTTATGGGTAAACAAAGAACTTTGCCATTTATTTGTTTTTGCAAGGCATTGAAATGGCAATTTTCAAATTTCTATCGCGGCGCTATTTTCTCTTTATGTGCCTACGAATTGATACTCCTGACGCAAGTTCGTGGAGCCGTGTACTTTCTAGTAACGATTGTAAGCATCGTAAATTTTCAGCTTTGTTCACAAAAACTGTCGCTTTTCAACGGCACAAAATAGGAAGAGAAAATGGGATCCTATAAATAATAATAAATTAGGAATTTCGGCGGATGGCACGCACGGAGGGGGGCGGAGACGGAAAATGCGATAAAATGGAAAGACTTTTGTTTTTCGTTGTAATAAATATATGGGATAAGGTCTAGATAATAAAATATATAATCAAATAAATAAACAATATAAATATTAGAATGCTTATTATCATCAAAAGTGACTAGTTTTGGGGTAAATCAGTGGAATTCTCGAATGGCTGAGCAGAGCAGATATTTAAATATAAAGATATTAAGATATTTCGTCATGTATCGTATCGAGGAATGGGCTACAAACTACAAGAAATCAATTAGCATCGACTACAAGGTAAATTTCATTCGTTGCGTGTCTTTTTTGTGGTCGTTAGAGAGAGAGAGTGGGTATCACAGCGAGAGATTCTTCTTTTCTTCTTCTTCGTCTTGTTTCTAGCTTTTTAAAAAGCCATTGTTTCCTTAAAATCGATTATTGTTTGGTCTTCTCCTTTCCGAGTTTCTTCTTATCCTCCCCGCATACATATTCCACCAGCTGGGGCATCTGCCCGTTCTTGTGGTAGTTTTCGATGTGTTGCTCGCCTAGAAATTGTTTTTTTTTAGGCAAGAAACCACAAACTACAAGCCTTAGAAATTGTTACAGTTTCAGAGCCATGTAAGCCTGATTTTGCTAGAATTTTTCGCAGTTCTTACAAGGGGTGCCTTTTGGGTGTCATCGGCAAATCCCTTCGAGACCTAGCCCATTCGATAGAGAATTGAATTCTGAACAACCTCTCGGCGTCCATTTTTGCAGAATAGCTTTTCCTGATTTTATAAAATTAAAAAACTAGAACGCGAAAATCCCATAGTTCCTCGGTTGCTGTAGCCAGACAAGCACCCAGATGCCCTAGAGGAAGAGCCCACGGGTGCGCCCTCACCCAGCATCGCTGATGGCGCAGCGGTTAACGCATCTGCCTACGGAGTTTCTTTTTGCCTTTGATTGAAGGTTCGGTTCTTTTATGCGTGTTTCCTTTTGCGTTTTGAACCTTGATGATATTTCCACACCTTTTAGGCATTTCCGGGTCATGGTGGAGGCATTAGCCACGTTTCCAAGTTGGGCAAGGACAAGAAATCAGGACATTTCTCTGGTCAAAGTCAAGACCTATAGGTCTAGGGGGACCGCTACGCGGCTTTTCACCCCTGGCATTCGCGCACGGAACTCTCAAAGTTGGGCCCCTTACATAATTCGAGCGAAGAGCGAGAGCGAACCCAAAAACGGCAAAAGCAACCGGCCGCTAGCGCGACAAAAATCGAAATGAGCCTCCTAGCACCTCGTATGCAAATGAGGACATTCCCATATGTTTTAAAATCGCTAAAATAAGGTATAAATCGTCATTTTATTAAAAATCTGATAAGCTTGCAGTAATCTACGCCCCTGACTACCCCTAAATACCTTTCGACTGGGTCCTAAAGTTAATCCCCCTTCCCGATATCTTGGTAACCCGGTTTTTCGAGCCATTTATGCAAAGTGTCCACACACACACACACATGAACTATTTTTTTTATATATAGTAGGATTTAAATGAAATTAAACTAAGATATGAGTTGTTCAGCGAGGCGTATAGTTGCCGAGACCAATTCGAAGCGGCGATGCGCTACAGAAGGAACGATGTCTTCTCATTCTTCATCCACAACAGATCCCTCATCACAAATCCCGTATTCTGTCCGGATGACGATGTGGATGGGGACGAAATGATGAATTGGTGATTTATGCTAGAAGATTCTCGAATTTTCGTTCAATTTCTGGTTGATAAAGTTCTCTTTTCGTGGTCCAATTAAAACCCGCCGTTTCAATAGAAAAAAGCAAAAGAGGCTGACAAAGATGCTTTAGCAATTATACGAAAATGGGGGTTAGCAGCTAGCAGAGATCATTTGCGGACCTTTTCTGGTGGAGACAGGCTAGCAGAGGTCATTTCAGAACGTGAAACTTTCAAAATATCGGAAATCAGCCTCAAACGGGTCGAAATTAACTTGATTTCCCTAGCGTAACCCTTTCCACAAAAAAACCCTGCTGAATCGTAAGCCTCAGAACAGGCTCTGCCGGCTCGAGAATGCCGTTTTCAAGTAAAACAGTATCTAAAATAAACCCGTATTCTGCCGAGGTCGCGCAGCATCCGGACAAACAGCTTCTTCATGCATTTCTGGCTGCTTTTCAGCTCTTCCTTGCCTTGTCGATTGTCCATTCAGAGGCGGGCTATCTAAAAAGATTTTCGGAGAAGTAGCACGGTTCAATCACTAACCGCCGATCCAAAACGAGCGTCCTTGTGCCGATTCGGTCGCTTTCCTATTCCGAATCCCCGCTGAAAAGACTCGTTGGCATGTGCTGGCCTGAAAAACGATTTTCACAAAAGTAAAACTACTTTTATTGATTCTCCTGTCCTCTAAACGCAGAGCTCGGCCATTTCGTGCCCATCATCGTCTTGTTTTGCTTGTCGAACGCCCATTGAGTGCGCAATTCCTCAAAAAATTTTCGGAGAAGTATAAAAGTCGATGACGAACCGCTAATACATAATGAGACGTTCAAAATGACGGGTCGACGGCCGCAGCTCCTTCTCTAAACAAAATCAAAGCTGGAGGTGGTGAGGGAGCAACGGACAGTTGATGTCTAGGATCAATCTCTTTCGCTGTCCATCCACGTATTCATCAATGAGCTGCTTGAAAAGGCCGTCCGCCAGCTACCCGACCTGCCCCCATTATGGCTTGGCACAGTTTTTTTCGACCCCATTTTTTTATGCCATCGGAAAGAGCATGTTCGAATTAGTAGGGCTGCATGGTTTTGAAAGTTCAAAAAGTTTATTTTTATGGTTTAAATGGGTGTTAAAGTTGCCGACCACGAAAAACTATCTTGGAAGTTACTGAATAGAACTGGCTGAAACTTTGGGAATATACCTATTTTGAGATGGGGATCATTTCACTAATACATTGCGAAGCCTGAAAATGGCCGGAACATGGTTAAATAGCTCACTAGAAACAGTTTTTCGGGATTTTTGACTGTGCGGGCGATCGAGCGCCACTCACACGTGGTAGAGAAAGATGCGCGACATTTTTCTGCGTCGAATGACGTGTCCATTATGCGGGCTCGTCGCCCGCATATCTTAAAAACGCGATTTTTTTAAGGGGGCGGCTAGGGTGGTCAAGTTGGGGGCTCTCTGGCAGCACCCGACCCGCTCCCCCAGGGCTGCTGTCTGCCTGTCTGGACCCTCCAGGTCGCGCGCACTCTCTCGCCTGTTTCGCCTCCGAAAACCCGCAAAAATCGCCATTTTGGGCGTAATGATCGCGTTTTTCAAGATATGCGGGCGATCGAGCGCCGCATAATGGACACGTCATTCGACGCAGCAAAATGTCGCGCATCTTTTCCTACCACGTATGAGTGGCGCTCGATCGCCCGCATAGTCAAAAATCTCGAAAAACTGTTTCTAGTACGCTATTTAACCATGTTCCGGTCATTTTCAGGCTTCGCAATGTATTAGTGAAATGATCCCCATCTCAAAATAGGTATATTCCCAAAGTTTCAGCCAGTTCTATTCAGTAACTTCCAAGATAGTTTTTCGTGGTCGGCAACTTTAACACCCATTTAAACCATAAAAATTAACTTTTTAAACTTTCAAAACCATGCACCCCTACTAATTCGAACATGCTCTTTCCGATGGCATCAAAAAAATGGGGTCGAAAAAAACTGTGCCAAGCC
Source organism: Mesorhabditis sp. LJ9110 (assembly GCA_038088335.1). Classification (NCBI taxonomy): domain Eukaryota; kingdom Metazoa; phylum Nematoda; class Chromadorea; order Rhabditida; family Rhabditidae; genus Mesorhabditis; species Mesorhabditis sp. LJ9110. The sequence continues at coordinate 6,927 of JBBGBA010000402.1, read as the reverse complement.
TTGTTCGGGTCCCTCGCGAACGGCCTTTGAAGACCTCGAAGAAGTGAGATGGCAACTCTCCATTCTCCGCCTTTTCCAGCGTACAGCCCAAACATTCCATCTTCCATTGCGTGATGTAGTCGAGTAGTTCCATTCCAACTGAGCCGAGCTCGATCTGGGTCAGCGTCGAAAAGGCCTCGCTCAGCCTCGGCGTCACACTGTAGTTCGTATAGTGTGTGAGATCGATACGTGGCGGGTTGTGCTTCTCGATGAGAATGGCGGCATAATCCGTTGTTTGTTTCCTCTCCTTGCAATACAAAATCCTCCTCCAGCCAGAGTCCCTCAACGTCGATTGGACGAGCATCCCAGTTGTAGGTCAAGCCATTGATCCATGCGCCGTGAAGAAGAATCTCCAACACCTCCGGCGTTTGAGCATTAGGAGGAGAATCCGGTCCAATGGTGGCCACGCATTCAATCCAGTCAAACTCCTTGTCCTTCAGATGTTTTGTGGCGTAGAGGAGATTCTGATGAGCACCGGCAACGGAGAAGAGGTCCTCCCCGTTCAGCGGTTCCACAATCCTCTGCAGCAAGAAATAGGGGAGCTCGTAGATTTTCCACGAGGTCTTGCCGGCCTGCTGCTTGACACAATCATCCATCTTTTCATTGCTCTCCTCGACAATGTCGATATCCCTTCACCAAATCCTTCCATCGCAGAGTAGACCCCGCAGCGCCATTTGAAATTCATCACGATCCATCGAAGCGTCGAGTTATATTCTTAACTGAAAAGCAAAGATTTGGATTTGACGGATTCACCGAAGAGAAACGGAATAGAAAGACAGATAAAGGTAAAAGAAAGGTATTAAAGCGAAGGAAACGTGCCAGCGTGCACGGCGAAAAGTCGACCGATCGCGCGATCGGTCGCGCTAACAATGAATTTAGCGTTACTTGCGGTCCAGGCTCCGAAGAAAGCAAAAAGCTGTGAAATAAGAGCGGAAGGCTGACGAAAACTGTGAGTGGAAATGAGACCTTGGCGGCATTTGAGAAGGACGCACGAGGAAAGTCGGAAAATGATGTCGCAAAAAGCCGGCTTTGACATTATTTACGATGATTTAAACATCAAAAAGGAAATTAAAAACCAAAGAAAAATGTAAAAATTCTTTATTCAACCGCGAAATAGTGCATTATCAGCGTGATTTCTCTTTCTTTAAGTAGATCTGGTGGCTGTCCGGGATGCTGTCGCTCAATTCGTCAGCGATTCGTGCCTTTCCCCTAAAAAGAATTGTTTAGAAAGACTATTAGTCAATAATAATACCATTAGTCTCGTTGGCCGTGTCGTCAGAGGCGTTGATGCATGGCCGATAGATGCCGTTGATTGGAATCTGAGGGCCTGGAAAAGAGAGAGAATTAAGATGATAAATATAACCGACCAGCCGCACATCCGCCCTGCAATTCGAGAGACCACTGCTCACGACGAGAAGCCAGACAATTCGAAGCTCGTTGATGGGGTTCGGGCTTGGGGCCAACTTCTCCGCGAAGAGTACATTCAACGTCGTCGAGCCTCAGCCTCACCAGATCCTCAAATAAACAACAATACCAATTATTATTATTAGGGAGATGGACCTGTTCCTTGTGAATACTCTCATCCATACACAAATAGTCGATTCTTGTCGACTGGCTGCTATTTCCTCCTTGACTCGGCCCTCCTTTTCCCATTATCATCATCTCATCCACATCCGATGGCTGCAAAAAAAGCTATCGAAATATACGTAGAAATGGCTCACCTCGACATCGCATGCCCATTCCTGCGTCTTGGCCAGCGACCGAGAGGCCGACATTTTGGGGGTGGGGTAAAAAATGAAATATAATTAATTACCCCTCGAAGGGATTTTATGCCTTATTTGTATTCAAATTTATTTTGTTTTGTCGAAATGATTGTGGTTTATTTCTCGGTCTCTTTGCCAAAAACCAGAAAAACCCGAAATTCGGATATCTACACTCCGTTTGTACCTAATGACGCACAACTGTATTGCGTAGTGCCGCGGAATTTTAAATTTAACATGAAACGGTAGACCTCCCGAACCCCCCCCCGCCCTCTTTCCCCCTTTGCCCCTTTACCCCCAAACCCCCTCGGGCCGCCTCCTCCCCAGCCCCAAAGTCCCCAAAAACCCCCATTTTCCCTCCCAGCCCCTAGTCGAAAAACGGGGACCATAAGTTTTGGGAAAACGAATTTTCGGCAACTCGCGAATACGAACTTTCGGCAACAAGCGAAGACCAACCTTCGGCCACATGCTACTTTTCGGCTACTCCACCAACACCAATTTTCGGCAACTTTTCATTGAAAACGAAATATGAAACCTTGGGATTACGCGGTTTCTAGGCGTATTTGCTCAAAATCAAACAAAATAGATAAAGTAAATGCTAGTAGACGAAGATTGGCTATTCGCAATGTCTATATTTCCTTTAATTCGACGTTTTTCCCTTCGTCTGTGGATTTCCGGTGATTGATCAAGATATCATGGTTTTGGACGGGTTTTCTGTTTGTTTTCTGTTTGTTCTTTGTTGTTTTCTGTTTTTGTAATATAGGGAAGCATCAAAGATGATAACAAAACCTATCTGAGTTAAGAAAACACAACCATATAGCATATTCTGTGAACTTCGCTAACACACCTATCTATATTTTGGCTAATAACCGCTTGAATGGGTTGTTACTATATTCTCTTCCATTCCCCAAACCGTTTCATTATTATATTTGAGTAGAAAAACACTAAATTCATAAAGAAAACTTCATTTTACCATGGTGGCTACGAAAACCAGGTCGGCCAGGCAAAAAGCCTCGAATTAAACGAAATATCGCCAACCGGTGATGCGAATCTTCAGCTACTACTTTTTACTTTATCTATATTATTTAATTTCAGCAAAAAACCCGCTGAAAACCACGTATTTTTAACATTTTCTAAACCTAAACTTTTTTTACACCTAAATTATGGCGAGAAAACAGCTGTCTGCTGTTGAGATCTATCTGTAACCTTCAAATATGCATTTTTGCTGCTAATAGAAAGCTAAAAAACAGTTATAACAAATTTAATTGAGTTTTCCATCTCGCAAAAACCCCCAAAAAGTCCCCCTTTACCCCCCAAAAGGAAGTCTATGAAACGGTGTTTTAGATTGTTTTGTTTGCTAAACGAGAGAAAAGCTCGAGAATTGAAGATTGACGTTGCGTTGACACCTAACTACCTAAAACTTGTAGCTGTATCGCAGCGGAACTTCATGAAATAAAGATGAAAATGTGATAAAAGTGGGCATTTTTGGACGTTTTTTGGGAGGATGGCAAAAGCGCCAAAGCAAAAGGGTTTTTTGTTCTTTTTAAAGGGTTTATCGGCGGTGATTTCGGGTTATAACGTGGATTTGAATGTTCTAGACGTTTCACCTGGTTTTATATGTGATTTATCAAATTTTGATACCCGATCCATCCCCGGAATTTTCTCGCCATGAAACTAATAATTAGCATACCTTTCCTTTTTTTGCAGATGGCCGACGAGGATCCGATTCTCGATGGGTTCCCCATCTCCCAACTTCGGGTCGTCGATCTGCGCGAGCATCTCGAGAAGCGCGGGCTCGACAAGAAGGGCAACAAGAAGGAGCTGGCCGATCGCTTGAAGAAGGTAATTAGATTCCCCGCAGTTTTGGCACCCTTTTTGACGTGATTTCGAAGCTCGCGGCGGTTTTCTAGTCAAAATCTACAGTTGTTGACCGCAAAAAGCTCATTAAAACGCTTTTTTTCAGTTCATCCTCGCCAACGAGTCGAGCGCGGCGACGCCCGTCGAAGCGGAACCAAATGTGGCGCCGGCTGCCACCGCGACCGCCGCCGGCGAGCATCGCAAGTCCAAATCGCCCGAGAAGTCGCCAAGCAAATCTGCATCCGGGGTAGGAGATTTTGCCTATTTTTCCTGGTAACGGCTGGCTTATCTTCATTTTTCCCAAATTCATTTTCCTAAAATCTGTTATGTGAATAGGGAGGTATAAAAACATCAAGAAAAGGCAAAATGCTGCCATTTTTGGTTATTAAAATTGTTATTTGGCTTTTTTGAAACTTTTTTTCTTGCTTTTTCGCTTCAAATATAGCTAAATCCAGGCTAAACGCACCACTAAAATATTTCCCATTGCATTGCTAGGTATATCTGAATTTTGTTAGAAGAAAATGTTCGATTTCGTCATGCAAAATACTAAAAAACGGTGACTTTTTCGATATTTAGCCGGTTTAGGAAAATGATTTTTCGAAAAAAATGATTGCAAGAAAATGGCAGTAATTATTCGCTCTTTAGTCTCCCGGCAAGGGCAACCCGTCAGTGGCGATGTACATGGCCAAGCAACAGGAGATGATCGCCGAGGCGGAGGCCGGTAAGGAAACGCATTTCAACGCCCAAAACCCATCTTTTTTTTCCAGCCAAGCGCAAGAGCGTCGACAGCGGTGAGGGATCGAAGGAGACTGATGACCCGGCTTCCGGAGATGTAAGCAGCATTTAGCTTCTGGCCGCCCATAAAATATCCCCGATCGGTTCTTTCGCATTATCGGGGGATTTTTCAAGGAAGTTTCTACACTTTTAACGATTCCTAAACCTCAAAACTTTACAAATTTTGGTTAAAAATATCGATTTTCGAGCAAAAAATGCGAATTTTTGGCCAAACGTGAAATCAACATTTTTCTAGGATTTTTTTGCTTGTGTCTCTACTTAAAATATAAGTACATTTACAAAAATGATAAACGCCCGGTAATGCAAAAGTTCGAAATCGTCTAACGAGCCACTTAAACGCAATTTTTGCAGGCCGACAAGACGGTGATCAGCCCGGCCAACTCGCAGCAGCAGCAGCCGAGCGAGGCCGACGACGGCGTGAAGGAGGACGAGCCGGCTGCCGACCCCGAGGTCGGCCGTTTTCTAGTCAAAATCGACAGAGAATAGACTTTAAAAGTTTATTTCGGGCGTTTTTCACCACAAAAAGCTCACTAAATCACTTTTTTTCCGTTTCGTTTTAAGCTTTCGAAGAAATTTCCTACTTTTCAAACACCGCAAGCAAACTCGAAATCGTTTGACGATTTGAAATTCTTTGTCAATTCCGAGCCTGAGAAGCGATTTTCGCGTTTCCAAAAGCTGTTGCTTAGGTGTCAGACGAAATGGAAGATGATAGGGATGACGCTCGATGGCTTCGGAAGAGATCGCTGCTTGAAGAGATCCCGATCAACGTCGAGCAGGAAAGTGAAGAGGAGGATGAAGCGAAGAACGGACGGTTCGATGTCAGCGACAGGGCGCAATGCTCGAGGGGTACATTTTTCGCATTAAAAAGCAAATTTTAGCATTCTTATCGTAAAAATTATTCCGAGCATTTCTAATCGAAAAAAGGTTGTTTTTTTCTTGGCTTCAGTCTTTTTCAAGTTATCTAACACTTAGGTGTCTTAACAATTACCAAAAATGGCCCTAATTTAGTGTTTTCGAACTCTAAAATTGTTAAACTTTTATATTTAAAATAGATTTTTCAGACCCCGACCCGCACCGGTTAGCCGGTTTCAGCACCTCCCTAACGAGATGTGCATCGTCCTGGGATCTGCACACCTGTAGGCTGCTTTTTTAACCGATATGATTTATACCCACCTTCTAGGGTACAGCGAGCAGCCGCGACTCGAGAACAAGGTATTCTGGGCCGTTAAGAATCAGCAGAACCGGCTGCTCGCATATTTGGTCTACAAGCGTGGGCCCGAGATGTTGGTGATAACCCCCAGATTTTAACTTTATTTTAGGGCGCTTTGTGTGGACAACGACGGCCGGACGGCGCTTCATCACGCCGCGGCTCTACTCAACGTAGAGGCGTGCCGGATGCTGTTGAAATGTCGGTTTTTGACTAGTTTTTTAATGAAAAACCTGCTCCGAGCTAAAAATGACGTTTTTGGCATGTTTCGACTTTTCACGACGATGCCCACCTTGTTTAAAGCTAAAAAAATTAGGGAATTTAGACCACAAAATGCTGGTTTTTTTTCCAAAAACCTTTTAAATTTGGTCAAAATTCGTGGTTTTTAAAGATAGAGCCTTGGCTTTTAGAAATATTTCAATTTCGGAGGGTTTTTAAGTTTCTAATCGAAATTTTCGGAAATTAGGCCAGAAAAATCTGCTTTTTTTCAAAGTAGGCCAACAAAACCTATATTTTTCAAAATTTCCTTCTTATATCCTAAAATCCTAGATTTTGGAAAAAAATTATTGAAGGGCTGAAGCCCATTTTTTAGGCGGATTTCGAAATATAAGATTTTCTAGGATTATCATCGAAAAAGGAACATGAGGTCAGAAAAAGTTTTATTTTTCAAAATTAGGCCGGAAAACCTAGATTTTCCAACAGTTGAGTGAGAGAAAAAGGTCTATTTTAAAAATAAAGGCCATACTGAACTCATTTTTAAAATTTACCTCGGAAAAAATCTGTTTTGAAAACTTACAGGCCAAAAGCCAGAATTTGGCAAAGTATTTTTTTAATTAAATTTGTAGTTTTTAATAAATTCTTAAATTATTTAAATAAATATTATTAAATTTGCATTTTTTAATCAATTAAATTTATGTAATTTATAAAATACCAAATATACCACATAAAGTTGCGGTTTTTAGGTGGCGCCGTCCCGATGGCCCGGTGCAAAAAGGAGAGGACCCCGCTGATGTGGATGGTCGAGAAGGCGACGAAGGATACGGAAGGAGAGGGACAGCAGCAAAGGAATCAACCTCGAACCAAAGCACCGCCACCCAACTCTGGCCCCACGTTCTCTGCCATCACCACCATCACTCGTCTCTTCTACGAGAAGGTATTTTAATTCGGTACTTGTGCATTATCAGGGGGTCTGATTTCCTAAAGCAACCGATTTTTCGACTTTAATTCCGAATTTTTATAGATTTTCCAGGTTATTTTAAATAAGAGTAG
>JBBGBA010000416.1:0-25761 GCA_038088335.1 Mesorhabditis sp. LJ9110 | reverse complement strand
CGGCAATGGCGCCCCATTGCCGCAGAAAATTCGCGCGTCTTTTGTTCTACCCGGAATCCATAACTATATATTTGCCTCCAAAACCTTGGGTATCCCTTTAATGCACCCCCGAGGGAGTGGAGTGCGTTTGAAAGGCACCCCGGGTGCGTTTCAAAGACCCCTGGGGCGTTCAAAGGCACCCGTTCAAAGGGTGCGTTTCTTGGGGTGCTGTCCGACACTAGTCTGTAGCCAAGTTCAAAATCTCAATTTGTTAAATGAAAGTGAAAAATAGACTACAAACTACAAAATCTCAGCGAAAACCATTCTTCACTCCCTAACCTCAATCGGAACATATCTCCTATCATCCTTGCTGAACAAATAGTTATTCCCCGAGTAGATGTCAAACCACATTCCGTGCAGGAAGAGTTTTCCGTTCTAAAACTATGGAATATCGAGGCTATAAAATCAAATAACCTCCAAATATTCCTTCAAAAATTCATGCGATGCAATGTTGATGATTTGCTGGAGGACGTTGATCTAAAATCGACCAAATTGATTTTTAAAAAGTCTAAAAAAAATGTGTTTTGTAGCGACTAACCTGTGATAATTTATCGTGAACGTGGAGTTTATCAAACGGATCGATAATCGCTTCAAAAGATTGGCTAGGAGAGACGTCCGACGAGAATTTCATCGCTCGAGGACCATTGTGGAGACGGTCGTTTAATCTAAAAAAGTAATACCTATTAAGTATAACCAAAATCACAATTTTTCTACCTTCTAATCATTAATTCCAAGTAAAAAAGCCTCAACTAACCGCTGTATACTTTTATATCCATTCTTCCGCACCCAACTGTCCATCGGCGAGGCCGCACTGAACTCTTTCGGGCACACGTGCAAATCGTAGAGCAGATTCATTGCCTAAATTTGCTGTTAAACAGGCTAATGGTACATTAAATTACCAGAAAACCAAAAAAACTGACTTTACAATCCGAATGGCCGCAAACGAGCACGTGCTTGATCCCTCCTCTCTTCACTGCCAACTCCAATGCGGCTGGTTCGGTGGTGACTGACACTTCAGAATGGTGGCCTAAGATTTTTAGATGTTTTTCATATCTAAAACTCTTTTTTTGGCTATCCATTACCACAACCGCCCATGGGTTCGGTCCAGATGCTTCAAGGGAAAGGGCGTACTGTACGTGTTTTTGGCGCGTTGCGTGCGGGTGCGCGGAATAGCAACCGGTTTTTAGCTGCGCAGACCTGCTTTCGCAATTGCGCGACGCGTCTATCGCACGCGTTGCGGTCTTCCCTCCTTTCCAAAGCTACCGGACGTTTTATTAGGAGCCGGGCCGCTGTGTTACGTCCAAACCCCCTGAAATACATGTCGTAACCCATTGAAAAATTGGAGTTCATCTGATCTCCTTTTTAAAATTACCATAATTCTGTGCATCGGGCACAATATTCCCAGCATTCCTAACGACAAACATATCCCCAACCGCAGCCTGGGTAAATCGAGTCGGCAACATACGCGAATCCATACACGTGAACATCACTGCTAGCGGCTAAAAATATCGTTTTCCAAGGGGGTTTGTCGCTAAAATGGCTTAATAACCGATTTTGCTTTAGGTTTTATCGGTTACTGAAGCCTGAAAATCATAAAAATACTTTGAAAATTGCTAAAATTCACCAAAAAATTTTAAAAGCGTGAAATACTTAACAAAAAGTGACAAAATCGACGAATCTTCTTTCAGGCGTATTTCTAGGCCATAACAATCGTTTTAAAATGAAACAAACATTTGGATTATCGCGAATCTTCTCAAACTGTTTGACCAAATCCTTTCGAACGGTCTGTCGATACTTGATAACACCACGCAAAATTCGGTCCATATCTAAAATTGAAATGCTAACAAAGAAAACGAGGAAACTGTACGAAAACATCAAAATATGAGGTGTGTCAAGGAAAAAACGGCTGATCGCTGGAAGTGGATCGGCAGACTGACCTGGCGGGTGCACAAAGTGCGATCAATTGGAGGGGAAGGGGCAGAGAACAGTCAAAATGGATGGACCCGAAGAGGGAAGAGAAAAGAGGATCAGGGCAAACACAACATTCTAGCTGACAGAAAGGGGTTTCTACCGACAAACATCTCATTACTTACTGGCCGGCTAAGAATTCGAAAAACGGTTTGGCCCTTTATTTTGCTGACAAAATAGTTTGCTGGATTCCACACAAAATATTAGCGAATTTTCTGCCAAAAAATTCTGAAACTTTATGAAACAGAATGATTCTAGACTTTTTCATGGGGATTTTTCAGAGTATATCGACTGTTTTAGCCGCCCATTTATTCAGCCTTCACCAAAACGACATAAAAACAATAAAATTTGCCAAATTAATGGTTTCAAAAAGCAACAACATCATTGTTTGTCGTCGTTTCACCCATTCCACCAGTTTTTCGCGTCTAAAATTGTTTTGAAATTGATTAGGCGGGTTTTTTACAGTTTCAAATCCGTTTTCTCGGTCTTGGCGGTGTAAGGAGGCATTACAATAAGCGCTATACAACTTCCACCAACGGTAAAAATACAAACTGTGATGTAGATGCCTTAATCGATATTTTTAAGGTAAAGGATGATACCTAGCAATGGAAAATGCTTGCTTTTCGGCACCAAATCGGCTAGAATCTCCATTAGAAGAGCGATTGACATTAGACTCGACATTCCCAGGGCTAGCTAGATTCATTTTCAATAGTTTTTATGAAATTAAATACCTTTTCAATACGCTTATCCTTTCTTTGTAGTGGTTAGAAACATTCCAAAAATAGACAAAGAAGATAGGATGAGACAGGGAATGACAATGACGTAGAGGTAGAAATGGGGGCGGCGTCGTAGATGGAGGTAGAAGCCACCCTAGAAGTTTTTATTTAGTTGAATAGTTTGATTAACTGGATGTCAGAATATTGATTTGATAGACTTATAAATGTTATTGAAGTTTTTGAACTTACATATTCATACGGTTCGACATATGTCGCATCATTGGCCATTCCCACTTTATAGGTAACGTCATCCACGATCCACTCGCTTGTACTCTAGAGTTTGTAGTTTTATTACCTTTGTAATTTATATATATTTAAGTGTGGCTAGTAATATGACATCTTTTCGTTTTTGTAGCGTAGTTAATGTCGTTTTAGAGTTTGTATTCTCTAGCTTACTTACTGCAAATTCGACAAAATCGAAGCTTTTCAAGGCTAGCGTCATCATTTGATCCCATGTATTGTAGGAGTAGACTGTTAATAGCAAGGCACCACTTCTCTATCAAATGGAAAATGGCCAATCTGGAAAAGTATCGTTTTTGAATAAAAAGACTGTCCTACATTCTCCAAGACACAATTCGATTCCAAGTATAATTTACGGAGATTTGTGACTGTCCCATCAGAATAAACAGTCACTGCATTTGAGCCGCCGGGTGGAAGGATTTCATTGATTGCCGAACTAAAGGAGTTTTCTAAGTTGTTAAAAAGTGGCTTAATCCAAATTCTAAAGATTTACTGGGCTTTTAGAAAAATTATTGCACAGTTTACACTTTTAGAGCGTTTTATAGACTTCTAATGAGCGGGTTAAAAATTTATATAATTCTAGGTTTAATCAATTGCGCGATCAAATTTGTATTTTCTAAGTTTAGTCGATTACGCCACCAAAATCTCCGCAATCTGACCTATCATAAAAATTATTCTCGGGCAGCCACACTTTCCCCGAATCGACAATTATCTGCTCGATGCCACCAAATTGAGATGAATTCCATGCTAATCGCTCGTCCACCCAACCCTAAATTTTAACCGATTTTCCTACATTTTTTTAAGCTGTTCAACTTACAAACAATACTTCGAGTAATGTCTTCGATCTCTCCAATTCCTCCACTATTTCCATCAATTTCACATAATTTAGCGTGATGTTTACGTTGAATTCGGCGATTTTTGCGGGGTTATAGTCTAAAAAAATATATTTTTAAAAAGTTTGTATTTTTTAGAGCTTTATTTATGCACTTTCAAGCATCAAAATGCTCTAGAAATAAAGGAAACCTCTAAAAAATTAATTTTGTGTTTTGTAAAAATTATTTTTTAACTTTTTCTCACCTTCATCCGGCCTCGAATATATCGGCGCAACCTCCTTTTTGTAATGCCCCTCTCGAAATAGCGAATTGTAGACTTTTTGAGCATTTTCGATGAAATCTGTTGCCTCGTCTGAATTTAAATGCTTTTATATAACCTAAAAATATCCAAATCACCTGTAGAAATTGTCAAAATTACATTAAGGATTATTGTAGCAAAAATCAGCATCAAAATTTGGAAATGGCAGGAAGCAATTCGGAAAATTCCTCGAATGTTCTCAAGTATCCCCGCGTAGCCCTCGCTCCGTATTTGCCAACCCCCATGTTTTTCTGCTGTCTGCCTTCCAGTTAAGAGATCCATATATTTATTAGCATAAAATATTGGCATTTGATTGGTATACAGTACCCTTAACTGTCTCCCAATCAACGCCAAAATGAGAAGAAAACGATCAAATTGATCAAATTTGCCGCCTGGAAGAGGAGATGCAATATCACATGCATTTGTGTTAGGGCCGAACACAATTTTCCGATCCTCGATCTGAAAACAAAAACATCGAGCCTTTTTTGCCTTTCTAAAGGGCCAGTGAAGCGTGAAAATGTCCTCACCTGTCCTTTGGACATCTTCGGACTCCGTGGGGTTACGGTAGATCGGGGAAAAGCGACAAGTATCACGCAACCAACAGCTATTACAGCAACACTCACTATTACGAAGATTCCTGAAATATGATATTTTTGGGGTACTATAACAATGCGTTTTGGCCTTCTGGCAGACAGTTCAGTTAGCCTTGTTTTTGACAATTGGAGCTACGGTAAATTGGAATTTGGCAATCTGCCAGGCAGCTAGAATAATGTGATACTTTCACTTTGTTTTTGTGGATAGTGTGTAACATTGGCGATAAAGCTTTGTTATCTGACAGCCAGCTAGAAAAATTTAAAAAATTCCTTTAAGGTTTTTTAAAAAAATATGCCTACCAAGCAATGGGAATGTCTGACTCTTTGGAATACTCGAAGTCACAATATCCAGAAGTACGGTAATTGACATCAGACTTGTCAGACCGATTGTTAGCTGAAAAGGATAAAATTGGAATTTGAAAAAAGCTTTTAACGTTTCATTCATTTTTAATTTAACACCTTTGTCAATTGATCCTGTCGGTCATTTGGTCCCACAAACATTCCAATAATCGATAAAATCGATAAAATTGAAGAGGGGACAACAATTACGTAAATATAGAAATGCGGCTGCCGACGCAAATGGAACACGGAAAATACGGTATATGAAAATTTTTTAATTTACATACCTGATCAAATTTATAGAAACTGTCATTGATGAAGATGATTTCCTTGGTCATATTCTCCACTTTCCATTCGCTATTCCCTACAAAAATTGAAAATTTTTGTCGAAGGGATTTTTTAACCGGCGCATCTTTTAAACTGCCTGGCAATTGCAATTCCGATTAAAATGTTTAAACTGACTAACCATCGGCCACTTCCACACCATCCCAACCTCCCAATAATTATACGAAAATACCATTATTGATATCGAGCAGATTTCTCGATCAAATGGCATTAATGCTATCTAAAAATATGGTTTGTACTTTGTATTCGATCGTAATCCCACAATATAATATTCCTTACATTACTCATCATACAAGACGCCTCGGCATATTGTTTCCGCAACAATGCTACCGTACCATTTGAATATATTGTCACTGTTTTTACTTGATCTGGATAGATCTCATAAGCACAGAACTATAATACCGTATTATTAAGGTGTAATTTGGAGTGTAACGTACGCTTCACTAATCGAATTCTCTGGCTGCCATACTGTCCCTGCATTCACGCGAATCATTTCCGTCCCATTATAATCTGCTGGATTCCAGGTGAGACGAGGATCTTCCCAATACTGTAATCTACTTTGTAGTCTATCAGGTTTATAATTTTAATTTTTGTTAACTGCCATTGCGATTAGTAATTCACATGGCTGAAATCATGGTATCAAAGTTTCCCCAAGAATCCCTGCTAGCCTGTCCTTTTCACGAGCGCGTAAAACTACCTACGGCACTGAATGTGAAGTTTTTTTATTTTTAAATAATTGCAAATAAATCTTTACAAACTGTCGGTCTATTATCTTTAAAAAGTAAAAAATTAAACAAAATTCAAAATACCTGCTCGTCAGTAATGGCAAACTAACCAGATTAATTCGATGAATAGCTTTTCGGCTTTCTGTAGTCTTTAGTTTTCGCTAATTTTGTTATTATTTTGATAAACGCCCAAAATATTCTTTAAAATCGGATAGCGAATTCTCCAAAGAATCTGCTAGCCAACCACTTTTCACGAATTTTTCATACTGGGATCCTATTTTATTTGAAATATGAGTTCCAGGAATCAAACTTTCAAAGTAAACTCGTTAAAAACAGATTTCTCTCGGCTCATCTAAAAATACAAGAAAATTAAACGAAAAATTCAAAAAGATACCACGTCGATCAGTTTAGCATAACTCAACCAAATTTCCACATTAAAACGAGGAATGGAAGGGTCATCGCCTAAGAAATCAATTGAAAAATCTGGTTAAAAAAATGGGTAAAAAGGCAGCAATTTTGAAAACTTAAATTTTTGTTTTTGCATTTCAGAGTGAATTTTGATGTTTCAAGGCCTAATTCTGAGCCAGATTACGGTAATTCTCAAAACTACGAAAATTTCAAAGCGCTAAAATTATTTTAAAGCCGTAAATCTCTAAACTGCCTACCATTCTCTGGTTTTGCATGCACAACGGCCACATCTTTCACATAATTATCGAATAAATAATGATATAACCGCTGCGTAGTGTTTAAATATGATTTTTCCATGTCTAAGACACCTAGATTTAAGGTCAATTTATTGTTATTGATACCTCTAATCGATCTATCATCTCCTTGGCATACAGTAGGCCCAAAAATACACGCATAAATTAGGAAATAAAAACAATTCATGTAAATTAGCGTGGGTCTGTTGTCTACGTAACAAGACCCAATCCAAAAAAGTGTCCCCCTTCTGCTCCGTCAAAACGCAGTACTCGGCAAATATCTCAAGTTTCCCCGCATTCCCATTTCCGGAAAAGTTCAGGAAAACGTTTTTTATGCCCGGGTTGGGGGTGGGGAAAGTTGGAAAGATCGAAAACGGTTTGTTTTGGACTGTTCAGCAATTCCATTCGTCAAGGAAATCACCGGAAACCGCAAATTTGGAATTTTTAGCTTCGAGCAACTGTCCTTGTCCCTTTAAGACTATTTTCATTGCGTAATCGGCTGAGCTGCCGGCCAGCGCGATTAATTCTGGTGTCGATAGCCATGGCGTGTACTCCCTGACCGCCAGAAAGCATGATTTTTTAGTTTTTAGCCTGTAGAAGCTGTTCCGGCCCCTTCAAAACACGATTTTTTTAGCGTAACTGGCTAAGCTGGCAGCCAATATATCTAACTATTGTGTTTTTAGGTTTTATAACATGTTTGAGAAGCAGCTAGTATCAGTAAAGCGTATGTGCTGCATTACGGTAAGATGGTAGTCCTAGTGTAGTTCGTAGTCTGGCAGTTCAATACATTTTATTTCACCTCCAGTATGAAAAGAAAACAATAAGATTAATGATATTCCCGAATTGGAAAAGAATATGCAGAATGACGTGAGGATATGTGAGGCGGTAGAGGAAACGGCGCACAGCACTTCTGAAAATCATGATTTTTGCAAAAACACGACTGTTTCAACTTTTATCTTGGTGTAAAATACGCTAATAATGCGTAGAATTCAAGGAAATAGTTTATTTACCCGGCTTCGATGCTTTTCTTCGTGGATTCGGTGCTTATTGGTAGACTGACAAGGACAGCACATCCCAAAGCTATCATAAATACACTCACTATTGCGTAGAAACCTGAAAAACAATTAATTTGAAAATTAGGTGCGGATTTAGGCTAACTGACAGTCAATTCAAAGCATGCAATACTGCCTCCCCCGAATTTCGCAGCTAAGGAATTTTTAATCGATTGTTATGGAAATTCGAGTGAATTGGCCCTAACTGCCAGTCAAGCCAAAAACTCCACGGCTTTAATTTCCCGTTAAAACCGCAAAATTCCGAATCGATACCTAGCAACGGAAACGTCTGACTCTTCGGGATACTGTCAGTCACTATTTGCAACAATACGGCAATTGACATTAGACTCGTCAGACCGATCGATAACTGAAAAAAAAGAAGATTTTAGCCTGGATTACGGTAGCTAATTCATACCTTAGCCAGCTGATCTTCTCTTCTATTTGACGACCAGAACATTCCGATTGCAGATAATATACAGAGAGTGAAACATGGTAATATAATCACATAGATATAGAAATGGGGCTGACGGCGGAGGACAAGGTTGAATGCACCCTCAAAAATAAGTTTTTCGAGGTTTTTATTTAAACTGGCAAGCAATAAAGATTGGTTGATACTTGTTACACTAATCTGGGAGGCATCGCGACTTTTACACTACTTTTTACAGTAATCTGAGACCCATTAATTGGTTTTTATGTATTTTACAGTAATCTGAGAGCCATTAATTGGTTTTTAGGTATTTTTACAGTAATCAACCGCCCACTCTACCGTACCGAATCAAAATCATACGCATAACTGCTGTCGTTGTAGAATGATATTCCGTAAGTGATCTGCTCGACGTCCCATTCACTATTGCCCTAAACAACACCCGTTGTAGTATGTACTCTACAAAATAACTGACTGCAAAATTGACGATATTTGGCTGGGGAATAGCGAGTGTCATTTTGACATCCCAATAATTATATGAATAGACCATAAAATAGAGAGAACACGTTTCGCGATCGAATGGGAAGTGGCCAATCTGAAAATACGGCGTATCGTGGGTTACAAACTACAAATTACAACTTTTACAGCCAAAATCCCCAAACTGACATACATTTGTCATTTTGCACGTCGACTCGGCATAGATTTTCCGCAAAATCGATACCGTACCCTCTGGCTTGATTATGACAGTTTTGATATCTGGCGGGTAGATTTCTTGAAGGTCTGATCTAAAAATAGTCCTTATAAAAGTACGCTACATTCCTACTTACGTATCCGACAGCGAATTCTCGGGTTGCCAAACGGAATCGGCATTCACGTGCAATTCTTGCAATCCACCGTAATCCGCTGGGTTCCACTTGAGACGGGGGTCGATCCAAGTCTAGAAATGTTGATTTTTATAGCTTTAAAAGTTGTTTGGCTTTTTAACTGGCAACCAATTACGATATTTAATACCTTAAAAATTGATCAAAAACATACCATAAAAATTTCAGAAAGTGTCGAAAACTTCTCTTCTTCCTCGGTCTAAAAATCGATAATTGCTTTTTTTAAAGGTATAAAATTACCACATCGACCAGCTTGACAAAATATAGTGAAATATTAACATTAAAACGTGTATCATTCGATGGATTTACTAAAATTAAAAATTTAAGTTCGTTAACTAACAATTCTTTAGAAAATTTTTAAAATCCCAAAAGCTATATTAATTATCATTTAAATGCTATATTAATTAAATTTTATTTAAAATAAGCTCACTAGGCACTTCCTCTTTCCTCGTCAAAACCGGCGATAATTCCTTGGTATACGTCGAGAATAAGGCATCATATAATCGCTGAGAATTGTTGAGAAATGCTTTGTACTCTAAACAATTTTTATTTTTTAAATTTTAATTTACCTGGATTCTCTGTCTTTTGGGCAACTACGCTAGAAACTACGGTAATAAACATATACAGTAGAGGAGCAATTCCCATAGAAAAGCCAGGCTGACACTGCAAAAAAAGGATATTTTTGGGGTTTTTTTTGGGATTTTGAGGGAAAAGAAATGGAGGGATCTGGTTTAGAAAAATGGTCTCTGCTAGCTTGCCATCCAGAAAATGCAAAAAATACAAGTCCTGCTACAAAAATCCAAAAACAATAATACAAATACAAAAAAATACAAACTATTATGGAAAAACTGTGGGCACCGCAACGATCTGCAGGTTTTTACCAATTTTCAAGCAAAAAAAAAAAGAATTTTAGGGGGTCTTTGGCGCGCCAAAAAGTATAGAAATGTCCTAAATGATTTCTGCTTGCCTTACAAAAATAATCGGAGAAACGGCGGCTCTTCGAAACATGAACGTTTTTGGCCCATTCCTTGTACAAACGTGTTTTTTGTTTTTCGAATTTTACACGTTTTTAAACTTTTTGAGAGTTTCCCAAATGCTCGCCGCTAGCCTGCCCTCTTCATAAATAAAATCGCAATCCCTAAAACCAGCCAGAACTCTGATTGTCTGGATTTCTAGGCAAGAATTTTTGGACTCGGGTCCAAAATTGTGCCTTTTTGTGGGGATTTCTGCCAGTTAAATACTCCGAAAATATTGGTGGGGGCGTCAATCGGGAAATACAAATGTGTGGGTGGGTGTCCCCCGAAATGTACACATCAAAGATTCGCCACACAAATCATCGCAATTCTCAAATTTCCGCGATTTCCGAGGGCAAACTATGCCCCCCCCCCCCGCCGCGGGTGGAAAGGTCAGCCCCCAACAAAGCGGAACCAGGGAATGGCACGGAATCTCGAGTGATGTGGTACGGTAGGTTACGGTCATGGGTATGGATTTTAAAGGGATGTTGACAGCTACGTTTTTCGCTAACTGAGAGTGGATTACGGTAGCTGGATGTCAAAAAATCGAACATCGTTTTAAAGGGATGGCGACAGCTGGATTTGCGCAAAAATGCTTTTGGAATGCGATAGCTAAAGCAAAATCTGAATACTGGCCGCCGTGAAATCCATATTTTTGAATCAATTTTGATGGAAATACCGTAGTTTAGGTCACGAAATAGCGAACAGTAGGCTTTTTAGGACGCTAATCATCATTTTTAACGGTTTTGTGTCTTGACTTGGATTACGGTAGCTGGAGGGCACAGAATAGTAACGCATCTTTTGCTCCGATTTTGACTTAAAGGGATGGCACAGCTAGTTTCCCTAACTATCGATAAAAATAGGCGTTACGCTAGGTTCGGTCCAAGAATAGGCATAACACGTTTTTTCGAGGTTAATATAATTTTCAAAGCCATTTTCAAGTTGTCTTTAGGGCCGATTACGCTAACTGGATGTCAACACATAAAAACCAGACGTTATCTTATGAAAATTTTTGTTTTAAAGGGACCGTAACACGTCATTTAACTCATTTTCATCAACATCACCTCTCCCAAAAGTCCAGAGTCCATAAAATACCGCAATTCCGGCCCGAAATCGGCCGGGAAGTCCTTCAGCGAGGTCAGGTTTCGCTTCGAAATGGCGGGGGCAGAATGGGCAAATACCGCTCGAAAATATTCCTGTAGCCCCGTCAAGTGGTGTACAACGGAACGTGCCATTCAAAATATCGCCAGAAAATCATAAAAAGTATACAAAACCTTTATTCACTTCCAAAACGAGATAAACGTTCCAAAATTGGCGAGATTGACGGCCTGGAAGACGAAATGGAACAGGAATTGACGCGTCCAGATCCGGGCTTTTAGACGGCTGAAAATTAATAGTGACATTTTTGTGTAAGTTGACTGCCAGTTTATCGATTTTGAGGTTTAAATTGGTTTAAGATCTAAAGGTTACCAAATACAACAATTTTCTACCTTTTTATGGTGGCCCCCGGCTTGACGGCTGGTTGTGTTCCCAGTGGAATAAGAACGAGGAGAAAACAGGCAATTCCGACGTTGAACACGGAGACGAGCACGTAGATACCTTAAAAATACAAAAAAAAAATTAAAATATGGAACCTAAAATAGTAAAAAAATCAATAAATCTTGAAAGGGCTGACTTTTTCAAAAATGCGATTTTTCGAAAAATTTTATGTTTTTCCGGACTTTATTTGGCAAATTTTTCCACAATCATCACTGCCAGCATGCTCTCTAAAAATGAGTAACGAAAAAAATCGCGTCTTTGAGACGAAAATGCGGATGAAATGGATTTTAAGAGATCTTTGAATGATCTTTCGAAAAATTCTAGATTTTTCGGCATTTTCTGGCTCAGTTTCTTCCACAATAATCACTGCTAGCTTGCCCTCAAAAACCCTACCAAGCAACGGAAAACTCTGTGTCTTCGGGATCTCTCCGGCCACAATATCCAACAATACACTCATGACATCAGACTCGTCAGCCCGATTGTCAACTAAAAGTCGTAAAAATTCGTTGTAGTTTGTAGCCGTTGTATTCTACCACCTTCTCCATCTTTTGATCATCATAATCGTGACGCCAAAATATCCCGGCTATAGAGAGAGTTGACAGGATCAAACATGGTAGCACGATTACGTAAATATAGAATTGTGGCTCGCGACGGACCGTCAGGAAGAAGCCCGCCTAAAAAGTGCCTTTTCTGACAGGCATACTGTAGATTAATGCAAAAAATAAACTGTCTAACAAAGGTCTAAACGATTACGGTATCAAAACGCGTGGTGTGGAATGCGTATTCAGCCACCGCCGTCGACACATTTTCCAAAGCCCATTGGCCGGTACTCTAAAAAAGTATCTGCATTTGTCATTTTTAGCGTTTCTGGCGCGCACTTGACTGTAATATCGACTTACGGCAGCTGGATACTCGATATCAATCAATGTGGTTGTCATCGACACCTCGGAAATATCGAAAGAAAGTGCCATGAAAAAGATGCGACATGACTGCCGATCAAAGGGAAATAGAGAAAGCTTAACAACGTTAAACTACAAACTACAACTTTTTTACCTGCAATCGACAGCTTATTTCCGCATAAAACTTGTGTAAAAACGACACAGTCCCATTTGCAAAAACGGTCACCACTTTCCGATGGTCATCCACGAATTCGTGCATTATCGCCCTAATTGTCATTTTTTACGGAATTTTAGGCTTTTTTACGCTTCAGATATTGTATGCTCGGCCACCCATAACTTCTTATAGTTTAGGTAGATTTTCCCGAGGCCATTAAATTCGCGAGGGTCCCAGCGAAGCCGCAAATCTTCCCAGCGCTTAAATAGTATGGATTTTTAAGGTCCAAAATAGTTTGTAATGCATAGAAAATAGTAATAAAAAATTAAACTGGCTGCCAGAATAGCCATATTTGGGGAAAAATGAAGGTTATGTCTTTTGTTAAGGTTAATCGCATAAAAACCTACATAAACGACCTCGATCAACAGCCCAATCTTTTCGCTCTCCTCCATCTGAAGTAAAAGTCAAGTAGAAATAGGTTTTATCGCTTACGATATGTATAACTTTAAAGAAATTCATTTGTATATCGACGTTGAAGCGGGGAAGGGTCGAATTTTCTGGAAAACAGATATTTTTGCGAGATTTTTGAGCGGAATCACACCTCTTCTGGTGTCAATCGGAGCCACAGATTTGTCATAAGCCCTCGTTACAAATAAATATTGATTTAGACGATCGAGAGTGTAGAGAAATTCCTCGTATTCCACTAAAACTTTGACCACAAGCCCAGAAAATCTTACCCTTATCGTCCTGTACTATCAAATCAGTCCCATTTTGAGCCGCACAAGCTTTATAAAACAAAATCGATATCAATAATCGAATTAGCCACATTTCGGCATCGAATAAAATTTGGATCTCAACGTCGTTCTCCCGAGAATTCGCTTCACATTACCCCGAATTGGTCTTTTGAGTGTGTGGGCTGAAGTGGCCGGGAGATCGGTTTTCACTACGCTACACAATATCCACGAAATTCTTCGTGTTTTAAAAGATCACGTGGTTACTTAGACAATTTTTATAGGCTTACTTTATTAAAAAGCCTTTAAAAGCTTTAGTTCGCCTAAATCTAGGTTTTTTGGATGTTTTCACGGCTTTTAAAGGCTTGGCTTCAGGTGTCTTCGATTCACTTGTGAATTTACTTGCTATTTCTAAGTTTGAACCTTGTCATTTTTGTGCACATCGATCAACGCTCGATGCTTCCGGTTTTTGATCGTACGATCGGTTGTTGCTTCCTACAACCGGGGGAGGCGACCGTACCCCTCCTTTTGTTTGCTCTGTTCGAGAGACGCAGAGCGGGACACGTTGAACTCTAACAAAAAAGGCGCTTCTTTCCGCTTCTCCTAACAAGCAAAAAGCTCGAATTTTTCCTATATTTTGTTGTAAAACTGTTTATAATCATGCGCGAAAGCTTTACAAAGGTTTGGCGGTAGAAAGCGCTTCAAAAACATATGAAAAAATGCTTATTTGGAGGTCGGAAACCTATTTTATGACTTTTACTTATTAATTCTTCGTTTCACATTGTTCCCTATGCTTTTCATTGCTTTTAAGAACGTTGTGATTTATCCATTCCAGGAGCCGTGCGGGTATTTGCTATGTGATGCGGTCTCTCCGGAATATTGTCTCACTTCTGCTCTTCCTCTTCCTCTACACTTCACTCTCCACGGCGGCTGGCCCTCCCCGGACACCGCCTAAGCCATCCAAGATATGTATCGATGAGAGATGCTCAAGTATACTCTTTTTATAGGCCTCTATACCATTTTTCCAGGGCCTCTGTTCTCGACAACAGTCACCCGGTTGCTCGATGCTTCTCACGAACAATTCCTCAACAATCTCCAAGTTGGCGAAACGCTTCAAGTTCTTGCTTTTAAATTCAGCAATCGACCGGATATCATGGAGGCTCAGGTTTGGAATATCTAAAATTTTGTCAAGTTATTTTAAGACGGCCGATGGTCGACGTGGATTTATCTTTGACGCGACGGTCTCGATCAGTCCGTACGCCGGATTCCTCCGCGCGGCTATTGACAACAAATTGCAGCTGTTAATCGTTAGCCAAGATGACAAGGATATCGGCGAAAAACGTGTCATTGGTAAAAATTCCCCTAATTTAAAGAAATCTTGTTTTAGAAGCCATCTTCGCGCACCAAGGCCTGATCCGTGACTACAACGTTGCTGCCAGGAGGGCTGCTCGAGAAGTGGGAGCTGAAGAGCCGCAAGATCTGCCCATTCCGGAGCCCCCTTCAAAAGGACATGGCCATAGCCATGGAGGGCATGGACATTCTCATGGAGGACATGGACACAGTCATGAAAATGATCATGGACATTCACATGAAGCCGGACATGGCCATTCTCACGAACCGGAAGTGCCGCCGGTCGCCAAGCCTGTTGGTCGGTTTTTGAACCGGTTTTTTATGGTTTCCATCCCAATTTTGTGTTAGGACCAGGACAATTTTTTGGCTATTTTTAGTGTTTATAAACCCAAGACTGGCAAATTTGTTTGGAAAATACTGAAAATATGGGTTTTTACGACGCTTTTACACTTGAAATATAGCTAAAAATCCTGTTAAAAACGGTCAATCACGATATTTTTGTCTTCACAAACCATAGACCCCTTTAGAACAGTTTTTGGAACTTATCTTAGATTTTGGTAATTCGCTACTGGCTTTTAAAGAATTTTTTTGGGGCTTTTTGCACATTTCTGGCTATTTTTAGAGTTCAAAATAATTATCAAATTTTAGAAACCGCCCCTCCTGCCGTGGAACAACTAGCCGACCCGGTGAAGCCTGAAGCTGCTCAACAACCACCACTAGCCCAAGCACCACCTCAAAAATCTGAAGATGGTGAAAATAAGGTAATCCTGAATTTTGGCCTGAAAAACCTATATTTTTAGGTAACCGGTGAGGAGGATATGGCGGCGGAGATTGAGCGCATGATGCAGAAGGATATTGAGATGATGGAGCTGCGAAAGGCACAGGTCTTTTATTATTTTATTTTCTAGTTTTATGGTTTTTTTAGAATACTGTTGACGTGGACGAGCCGCTGGATAACAACGTGACCGAGCAGCCACCGGTGGATCAGAAGGCCGAGGAAGCTGTAGAAGTCCCTCAAACAACCCCACCGCCAATCCAGATGCCGCGTCTCTCCTCGTTGGATGTGCTGGCCAATAAGCTGGATGCTACTATGGTAATTTTTAGAGGAATTTTCGACTCCAAAACGTAATTTTATGTTTTTTTGATGACAAATAGAAAAATTCGATGCTTCCGCCAAAATCGTCGATTTGAAAATTTCAAACCATTTTCTGAGCTTTTTAGATAGTCCTTCAAGCAGAAATCAGCTAAATTGTATTCATAACGCCTGTAAAATACGATTTTTAGGCCCCGCCGGTCCCCGAAGTGCCCATCACCACCCCAGAGCCCGTGGCCGCGCCGGAAGTGACAACTCCACCTCCTCCAGTGCCTCAGGACCCCGTTCCGGTTGAGGTATAGATTATGAAGAGTTTTAACGGGAAAAGTTTTGTGTATTTTTAGTTATTTTACCCGAAATTCTGCTTTTGCCCCTAAAAATAATTTTGTATTATTTTATTTTTTCTGCAGCCAATCACCCCTCCTCCATCACCTACTGCTGTCGTTGAAGAACAACCGCCAGCCGACCCCACCCCCGCCGTCCCCGAAGGGTTCTGTGATGGGGATGATTGTGGAAAAGTGAAACCTCTAAACGAGGGCAGCATCATGGCTGAAGCGGCGAGAAAGTGGGAAATTATGATTTTTGAGTTTATATGATTTTTCGTTCAGTCATGAGGCCCCTCCACCACCCGTCGAGCCCACGACCACTCCATCGCCGGTAGTTGAACAGCCACCACCACCCCCGGAGGACCCGAAACCCACCGAATTTGCCCAGCCCCCACAATTTGAGCCCACTACCACGCCGGCACCCGTTGAGGAGTTGGAGGTGAATTTTTGGTTTTATGCCCCGGTTTTTGGGCCTAATCGATTACGGCATGTAATTACCAACCCGGTATTTTTTTTCGTTTTAAACCTTCCCCCATGTAGATTTTTTCTTTGAAAACTAGAACCATGAAAACGGGCACTTTTCTGATCCCCCACGCTATGAAAATCCCAATTTTCTGGTCAGGAATTCGTTTTTTTTTTCTACATTTATGCCTTTCCTAGTCCTAAGTTTTCTTTGGAAAGCTAAAACCTGAAAATCAGGGATTTTTTTAATCATTTACGCCGTGAAATTCGAGATTTGCGTTTGCAGGGCTTCCGTATTGGATTTTTTTGACGTTTAGGCCCTTCTCTGTATTTTTCGTCCTGAAACCCGAAAATCGACCCCGATCTGATCGATCACGCCATCAAATTGATTCCAATTTTTCCCCGTTTTTCCTATAAAATTTATCCCGTTTTTTTCAGACGCCAAGTACCACCCCTGCTCCGGCCGTCCCGGAAGTGAATCCATTCGCCGATCGTTCTGCCACCCTCCACCATCTGGCCCTGGTTTTCTCGCCACGAGCATCACATCACTGGCTGGCGGTATCCGATCTCTACCCGGATTGAATGGTCTCTCTGATGGAGGTATAAATTTTTTGTATCTTTTTAATGGAGCTTTGGCATTATCGGGGGAGGGATAAAAAATTTTGTCAAATCACCATTTTTGGTCAAAAAACTCGAATTTTTCGCAGTATCGATAAGAATTTTTACAGTTTTGATGTTTAGTAATTGTAAAACAGTTTAGAAACACCCGCTATTCGTGTTTAAAAAATTCGATCCTAAAAACTTGCCCCCCCCCCGATAATGCCAAAGAAACTGTTTAATTTCTCCTTATTTTCTAGGTATCGGTATTGCCATCAACCTGACCATCCTGGCGATGACCGTCGTCTGGTGGCTGATCAATTCCGCGTTGGGAGGATCGGATTCTGGTAAAGCATTTCTTTTTATCTTTTACCGTCTTTTTAGTGAACTTTGAACGTCGTGCAGCACACGATCTGGCGAGTAAGGTGAAGGCCCTGCAGACAGTGCTGAAGGAAAGAGAGGAAGAGCTACGACGACATCAAATCAACGGCGGACAAGATCAACAGGCTGTTCATCAACTCAGCGCCGAGCTGAACAATCTACGCCATTTGGTTGGGCAGGCTGAGGAGGAGAAAAAGCGGTAGCTATTCATTTTTATCAAAATGTTGAGATTTTATAATATAAGAATTAAGAATACCGAAATTCAATAGCTTTCCAGGGGATAATCGGGAAAATACGCCGAATTCTGTAAAAATTTCTAAGGTATAATCGACATTTGGACTTGTCGTCACTGTGAAAATAAGATGCTATTTTCAATTTCTTCGATATTTTTAATAATAAAAACTACAAATTCTATAAAATCTGTCAATTTAATTGTATTTGGATTTTTAGGCCCATTTTTACCATAAAAAATTGTAAAACATGAAAAATTACAGGTTTTAATAGGATTTTATTGTTCAGATTTCAGTTAAAAACTTCAATTTAATTTCATTTTTTAGACTGAGCTCCGACTTGAAGCGTGAATCGGAAGGCCGACAAACTGCTGAGCATCACTACGCCGCCGAGAGGGAAGCCCTGGAAGCGATGCGAGTCCGTGTGCAACAGCTCGAACACGTCGAACAGGCCCACCAGCAGTTGAACAACGAGTGCGAGGAGGTCACCCGCAAACTCAATGCGCTCCACAATGATCTTATCGGTATTTTAAACCTTTTAGCTGAATGTTATTGATATGTTTAGAACTGCGCCACCAAAAGGAGCGCGTCGACGGGGAGCTGAACTTGGCGAAGACGCGGGCCGAGGAGCTAAGCTTCACCCTGGAGGAGAAGGAGAAAGAGCTGAAGGAGAAGGAGAATATGGCAGACGAATTGGAGGGAAGGACCGTCGGATTGGAGAGTATGATTGTTGATCTACAAGCACGGCTGGCTGAAGCGGAAACGAGACACGGAGAAGATGCACAACAACATCAGCAACAACAGGAATCTACCGTCAAGCTCACTAAGGCCACCGAGGCACAATCGGCTAGTAGCGGTGAGGGTTTGGACTTTGTATCGGAGTTATTAATTTTTTGTATTGACAATTTTTATAAAAAATACAAAAGTTGGATGGAAATTTCGTTTTTGAAGTATTTTAGAATTTTTTTGTAAGCCTTTTTCTTTAAATACAGTGAAATTTTACGAATGTCCTGCTTTTTGCTAACATAATTAAAAATATTGGTTTTTACAACAATTTTTGAGTTGTTAAGCATTTTTCTGAGTTTTCCTGACGGTTTTCCGGCTTGAAATATGGCTGAAGTTGCTAAGAACGTTATTAAACGTGTCTCCGCATATCTGAAATATTTAAAAAACGAAAAATACGTAGAAAAGGTGCAAAATAGCAAAACAAAACCCCGAATTTTTAGTGTCGGAAAGCGGCGGCGGCTCGAATGGATGGTCGGACTTTGATTGTTCGGATGATGAGAAGGAGAAGAAAGACAAGGAAAAGAAGGACAAGCAAAAGGAAACGACACCGCCCACACAACAACACCAACAAGTACAGCAGAAGATGAGCAACGTCTCCACGGTGTCGGATATCCAAGAAGTGGCCAGGCTGAGGGGAGAGATCCATCGTCTCGAGTTGAAGATCAATTCTGCCGGGTAGACCTTTGGATTTAAATTGTGTAACCTATTGTTTTTAGACTTGAACTCGAGAGGGAACAGGTGCAGAAGAAGGTTCTCGAGGAGCGCGTGAAATCCCTGGATGAAGCCCTCAAACAGAAGAGCCTCGAACTCGACAAATGGTACATTTTTAAATGGCTACATTATTTCAATTCTTTATTTAAAAAATTATTTTTTGCATCTTTTTAAAATCTTCAGTTTGCCATTGAAAAAATTAGTTTTTTAAAATGGAATGGATTTAGTTTTAATCCTATTGATTTTTAATTACGTATTTTTCCCTTAATATTTTATATTATTTAACTATTTTTTTCAGCGAAAACGAACGACGCCTAGCCCTTGAGCACCAAACGAAGCTCCTCGGCATGTTCCAATCGGCACAGACCAAATCTTCCGACACTGAAAATATGGTAAATTTTCTTTTTTAGACCATATTTCTCTTTTAGGTGGCCGACCTTCGAATCGATGCCCGAAAGCTGGAGGACGAGCTGCGAAAGGCTGAGGCTGAGCGAAGGGAGAAGGAGGTCGAGCTGAAGGCCGTGGAGGAAGAGCTGAGGAAGCTGAGGCATGATCATGTCAAGCTCGAGACAACACTTTGCCCTCAACAGGGAACATCGCAATTATGGATCAGAAGGTAACAAAAATTGTTTTATAGAATTCACGGGACTTTTGCATTATTGGGGGTGCTAATTTTGCCAGCAGTTCATAGAAATATTCACAACTGATTTAATAGAAAATATTTTTATAGGTTTTTAAATGAATTTAGCTTTAGTTAAATTACAAAATCTAGAAAATTGCTATGAGCTTTTTACATTTTTCGTAACAGAAATAGTAAAACCGTAACCTGCCGAAATTTGACTATTTATATTATACATTTTCGATTTTATCGGAATTTAGCCCCCTACCCCCGATATTGCAAAAGGTCCGCATTTACCACCAATTTTTAGGCCCTCGGCGCGAGTCCGTCCGAACTGCTCGCGGGTCTCGGCCCCTCCGGCCTGGACCGTCTCGGCGCCGGTTCCCGTGGTGGTGGTGGTCTACTGTCTGGTCTTGGCTTCGAATCTTCTGGATGGGATGAGCCTCCCCTCCCTCCTCCATCTTCTCACAACAATTCACATCGTCTCGGCTCCTCCCCAGATGATTTTGGTGAGTTTCGAGTTGCCTAGACTCTCCAGGATTCTTTTTCTTTCTAACCCCTCGTTTTGTAGATCTTCTTCCAGATGCCTCTTCACAACATCTCCGTCGTTCCTCGAGGTCTCGTCGTTCTGAGAGGAGGGAATCCCCTTCCGATGCTGAGAGGAGCCACCATCCGAGGAGGAGCCATCAGCCCGTGTATCAGAAGGAGCCCACCTCGCCTGGTAAATTATATCTTTTTAGAATTTTGGAGTTTTGGGCCCTCTAACTCGGAAAAAAATTTTGGTACTTTTGGATTGGTTTTATACCAGGAAACTCCAAATTTAACCTCAAAACTTCAAAAAATGGTAAGTTGCAATATTCGGGGGGTTGCAATACATTCCATTGATAAAACTTGGCTAGTAAGGAAAAATTAACTCCCCCGATATTGCGAAAGAACCTACTTTTTTGGTTTTTAAATTTATTTTCCAAATTTAAACGTTACATTATTTTTGCAGGCCACCGCCGTCGTTCCCGTTCACAGGGCCGTCATCCATTCATGCCATACAACGATCTGGCCCTTCTGAATACATCTACCATATCGAGGGGAGGAGGCCCTCTGCTGCCTGTCAGGTATATCATTTATTGTTTTCTTTTTAATCCCTATTTTTAGGCCGGGTTCGCATACTGGGGGTGCTGTCGGAATGAGTGGCCATATGTACTATTCATCTGGGGGATCGAACTCTGGCAGAAGCCCTCCACCCGAAATGATCCATCAGGCAATCCCACCCGCTGGACTGCACAAACCCAAGGGAACACGGGCTGTTGGTATGCTTTAAACCTTAATTTTAATTAATTTTATCGTTGATTAGTTTTTAATTCAATTTCCGGATTTTTAGCGCCTTAAAACAGATTTTTATAACTTTCCTAATTATATATAGGTTTTTGAATTTATTTCCGGATTTTCTTTTATTATTGCTTATTCAGGTTTTTAGAGTGAAAATGTAATTTTAATAATTTCATCATCTATAAAAATTCATTTTTTCAGATCTGAACGCTGCCTTCAAATAGTTGCTCATCCATCACCCGGCCACGGACCTCCGCCTCGTCTCCAATTAAACCCGTTAAATTAAACTGAACATCTGTGATATATCTATTTCCGTGTCCCCTCTATTCCCAATCGGCTTCTCGTTGTGCTTTTTAGGGGTTTTAATTAATTAATCTCTCCGTCTATATTTCATCTATTAATCGAGTTGTGCCCCTTCCTCCTTCTGTTTATTTGTGATTTCCCCCAACCGATGATGATGACCGCTAAAATTTATTTATTTCTTTTTCTGGTAATGCAATATCGGCCGCCCCTTGTGAGAGCGTGTGATTTTTTGTGTGGTACACGGAATACAGGTCTTTTTTAATTCAAATCGAATTTAAAATACAAAACATCAATTTATAGAGATTTTTTAGATTTAATTGTGGTTTTTGAAATTAACGAAATTTTTCGGTTCTGGTGCGTTAGCGGTGGGGGGGCGCGAATTTTTCTCCTGAACACAAAATGCCCAATAGTATTTTAGTACAATCGGGTTTATTTTAAGTGGAAAAACTATCTTAAAAAAACTTACAAATTTTGGAATTAGGTTAAACCCCCGTTAATGCACAAGCATCAATTTTTTGAATTTTAGGACAATCAAAAAGACTCCTTATTGGGTTTCTAGGTTACGGTATTTACAGTTGTGCCATTTTAGGAGGGAATCAAAAAATGAAAAGCCGGTCATCAGGGAAAGGCTTATCCGCCTAGGGCGAAAACGGGATCTTGAAAATGCGAGTTGGAGCCGGATCTCGACCTCTTGCTCCTCATCCTCTTTGTGCGTGAAAACGAGACAATTGATTGTCAGCTAGAAACGAGGAGCGCGAGCTATTTTCTATTCCTAAAAATCAATGAATTCTCATCGATTATACCTATTATTATTCGCCATTTTATTGCTATTTAATGATGCCGAATCGAGACATCATTCTTCTGAAGATTCGGGCAGTAGAGAGGATTCTGGCGAAGAGAAACCGACCGAGCTGGAGAAGCAGGGAAAGGAGAGTGAGTTCCGCTAATGGTCGCTGCCGGATTGATGTTTTTATCAAAATCGGCTAAAATCCGATTTTTTTTCAAAAACCCCTTACAATTGAATTTTTGGGTTTTATGTTTTGAAATACTTTGTTTTTTAAACTGTCGTGTAAACTCTATGCCAAAAATTCTTTTCGCAGCTGATTCCGTTGAGTTCGCAAATGGTTGATGCTAGATTGCCTTGGCTCGCAAATCGGAATTTTTGCGGAAAACCCGCCAAATTGAATTTTTTTGATTTTATCGTTTCGCAAGAAATGTTTTTGATTAAATTACCATGTAGCGTGGCTGCCACAAAACAGCTTTTGGTGCTCTATTTATCTGAGCAATATTTCAAATAGCTTCTGTTGTATTTTGTAAAACGACGATTTTCGCGAGAAAAGCAATAATTTTCATTTTTTAGGTTTCTAGTTTTGTAAATGGTTAAATTTGATAAACTACCGTGTAAACTGCCTGCCGTAGCATCGTTTCGCAGGCGTTCCTTAAAGTTAGAGGGATTTATAACCGTTTGCAGTAATGAACCGTATGATGATGAATATGGCTGGGGCGCAATGGTGAAATCCGTATTTCCGGAAATGAATAAATTCGAGGAAAGGGGCGCTCAGGTATTTTTATTATTGTTTATAATGTTATTAAATTCAGCCCCCAGCTAGCAACGGTGGAATGCCGCCCGAAAATACGATGGAGCCCGGACCGGAAATTCGGAGGGCGCCAGCCAGACGTTCGTTTTTCACTCCAAACCTTCTTATAAAAAGACCAGCGCCCAAAACCCACTTCGCGGGCCTTGGGCGCTGGAATGCTGTCTTTGCATCAGAAATTCGCCTTTCCGATAACTTGGGTCCTTCGGGCCCCCCCGACCACACGCGCGCGTGCAATTCGCAAGAATGAGGAAATTTGTATTTTTTCGCATTATGCAAATTAGCCCTCAGGTAGCCCCAAAAATGAACAAAACCGGCTTTAACTTTGTAAACTTGTATTTTATCGTAATTCTGAGAACGCCATCGGAAAGAGGAGGGTCGATTACCCCAAGTGACGGAAATATAGAGCCTTTTATGCACGGGAAGGCCCTCAAATCGTGCCTCGAAAGTGACATCCGCACACACACACACACAAAGATACGCGACCAAATTATATAAGGTAGGATATGTTCGGATAATAAGCATGCTAACTTGTTAACTGGCATACAATATGCGTAAAAATCTAGAGAAAATTTAATTGAAGCGATTCAATTTGGAAAAATACGATTTTTATAAGTTTTTTCTGAAATCGGCTCCGATCAAGGTCCAAATTTTTCTAAAGCCAGTATGAATAGAATTTTCCATTTTGAAATTGTTAGCTGGCAGACAGTTGAGCTATGAATTTAGATATCACCATTAAACGGGTCAAATTTGAAAATAAAATCGATTTTTAGAAGAATTCGGCGCTGGCGGCGGTGATGCACCAAGTTTCGGCCAAATGGGTCCCCTGGTTGGGGCATTGGCTAGCAGTGGAGCCATGGACAGTTTGTTGAGTGGAATGGGAGCAGCTGCAGGTATTTTTTACGTTGAAAGTATATGAAAAATTTCTTAAAAATCTAGAGGATTTTCAAAATTTTGTAAAAAGAACATGTTTCAAATTTTTCATTTTGAGAATTTGCGCATTTCGTAAATCAACTTCACGAATTTAGGACATTTATGCGGTGCCGGTGTTATTTCTGCAATCAGAATTAAGCTATAAAAATCTTTTAAAAAAATGGGAATTTATGAAAGATTTTGGGCGTTTGGCAGTTTTTGGCATGAAAAAGCTTCTAATCGTAAAATGAATTAAGTTAGAAATTCCATAGATATTTGCACAGTCAACATATACTACAAAAATTATTTAAAACGATGAAGAAATAGTTAAAAATTGCTAATTTTATTAATATCAAAACGAATTATTTTAGGGGTGGAGGTGGGCGTAGCGTTGGCCCAACCCCTCAACAGCTGAACGAAATGCGGAATCAGGCGTACCTCGCTGAACTGGCGAAACATCAACACGAATTGACATCGTATAGTGCGAAACAGATGGAATATTTGGATCAACAGAGAAGATATCAACAAGCTGTTATTGATCATCAAGCACAAGCTGCACTCCTTATGCAACAGCAACAACAGAAACTCATCAATGAACAGCTCGGTTGGTGAGCCGAGATCCTTTGGGAAAAATTATCCGATTATGCGAGGAAATTCGTTTACAGGTTATATTGGGGAAATATAGCAAAGATTATTGAGGAAAGTTTGAACTGTCTGGCAACTTGCGCATTGGCATAGTTTCCGGATTTTTCCCGGGCAAACGAGCCGAGATTATTGGGGATTGGCCAGCGGATGGCAGTTATCATATTATCTTGTTTTCGAAACTTTCCAATGCTATCTACAGGTGGCCAGAAAAAGTGCCTGGTTTGCACTGAAATATCTCATAACGGAAACGAATCGGACCATCGTTACCTTGTCAGAATGCTTAAATATGCTGGGTATGAAGAAATAACACAAGTTGTTTTTTAAGATTTCTGACGACCAGTGGGTCGTTAAAAATTTTTGAACATTTTTGAAAAAGTAATAAACTTTGAAGAGGAAAATCATGGACCTTTTGATGAGTTAGGGGGACATGAAGGGTATCAAAATGAAGCTCTCGGAGTGCGCTATCAAACCAGTGGCAAAGAGTATCGATCGGTTTAACTAGCCGTCAATAGGAGCATTCGGAAAATCGGCGTTTTTCCAGAAGGGGCGATTCCCAATTGACGATAAAAAGCACCTTGTCGCCATAACTTTTTGTACTTGCTACATGCAAGCATGCTTGCCAAAGATAGATATGTCACATTCTAAACTATTGGAGCGTAGAAGTCACAAATTCCTTCGACTTGGCAAAGTGCCAAAAATTTTTTTGATCGGGATTTTCAAAACCTTGACGCGAAATTTGGTAGTTATTGATCCATTGCTAACTGCAAAATATCAGAAAGATCGGATGGTCAAGAAATTTTATCTGGAATTATTTCCGCAAAAAGTGCCGATTTTCCGAATGCTCCTATTGACGGCTAGTTAAACCGATGGATAATTTT